>JAHWFP010143198.1:1163-23226 GCA_023313725.1 Lithobius niger | reverse complement strand
AGACGATTGAATCCAAGAATAATCTCAAACCCAATTTACTCCTTACTGCATAGCTAGGGGACTATGCACTGAGAACACATATTAGGCATAAAACACAAGTTTAGGAGCTTGGTCTTATCCTGAGCTGAGTCCAGGGAGACAACCTTTCGAGTTGTCTGCCCCACACCAAGTGGCTTCCCATGGTTCCTGCCCTCGTATTTATGCGTGGGCCAGAACAATAGAAGTCGCCTGAGGCATTACGTTGCGTAACCGCTAACAGGTTGGAGCCGGCTCTGACTGGTTTTGAACAATAGAGTAGCCTCGTTCCCGGCTGTTGGCGTTCGGCCAAGTTCCGGTGTAGACGGAAGTTGACAGGATGCCAAGCAACTCATGTAACTGCAAGGTGCACCATGTGCGTTCACACAAGGTGCGACCTGCTATTCGTAAATAGCGTGTTACACCTGATGTTTCTCATTGCCGTGGTGAAAATATCCACTATCTGTAAATTTTGACACTCTGTTCCTCTGATGCTGTTACCCTGGAGGAATGAAAACTCTCTCGATACGCCCAGCCCAGCGGCCCATCTGTGCATGCACCAGCACGTGCAGACCCACCATAAATGGTGTTACGGCGATAGCCAGCCATCACTTTTTCCTCCACCCTCCGGCCATGACACACCGTGTCTGTTACCCTCCTCGGCTTTCGCTTTCACCCTGCAGAAGACTTCTCCTGAAGACTCGACCTCCTGAAGACACAACCGGCTGTTATGACTTCTTTCGCTTTCGCTTTCGTCTTTCATCCAACCTCCTTCTGAAGACATGATAAGCTCTTGCTGCTGAACACTTCACCGAAACCCGACCTCGGCTACAGCTGCCCGCCGGCTGCCGGACGTCGTCGACACTCTCTCCTCCCCTTTCTCCCCATCGCTTCTGGCAACCTTTCAACCATCCCGTCAAACCAACATTGCATCCGTCTACCCGACTCCACTCGGAATCCACCGGGATGGCCACCTGTTTACTGCCTACAGCCAGACCTCCATCAGCTGCTCTCATCACTGTCTCCTCATCCTGGCCTGGCTACCTGCCTCAATGTCACAGTTGTTGCTTGGCCATCAAGCTGCTGCTCTAACAGCCGCCCACCATCATCGCACTCCACAGTCGATTTATCCCGTGTTCTTGAAACCTGGGTTCCCTCCTCTTCGTCATCACAGCTACCTCAAGTCAACGCCCTTCTCTGCTGGCTCTCGCCATCTGCTGTTCTTCGCCAAAATGGCTGCAATAGGACTCCATGCATCCTTCGCTTTCACCCTGTCTCCACAAAGACTTTCGCTTTCGCTTTATCGTCAACAACGGCCACCAAGATTTTCGCTTTCGCCCACTCTCCAACACCTAACGGCCCCCCCCCATCCTCGCCCGCCCCTCACCGACTCCTTTCTGGACACTTCAAGCTGCTGCCGCACTCCCATCGGCTCTCTCCACACTCTCCCTTCGAGATTACAATCCTTCAGCCCAACTCGGCACCTTACATCCCATTGGGTGGTCCCTCTCGTATGCCTACACTGGAACCTGGCTCCCGCCTGTCAATCTGGACGTCCTCTATGCTCCCACTTCGACACTGACGACTTTTCATGTCTGGCCCATCGCACTCTCCGCTTCCCGGCCCTTCTCCACCCCCTCTCCGAACTTTTGTTCCATCTCGGGGAAACGTTTTGCACCCTCTCCAAGATTGGACACTTACGGCCATCCTACATCGTTCTGCACTGCAACCCACCTCGCTATACCATTGAACCTCCTCTTCCACCCTTAAAAAAAATCCACAATACAAAACGGGATGATGGAAAATTTAATCACAACCCCTGAAGCATTGTCCTCTTCACCGCCATCACCAAAAAAAAAACAAAAAAAAAACAGACCACCAATCTGTAGAGCCGACAATCGCTCACAATCAACACAACAGTCATCTCTCTTCCCCTATCCCAACTCCCATCTACACGCGCTTGCCTCTGTCCCGAATGGCTCTTTTTCTCCCGCCAAGAGTTTTCAGCTCTGCTGAACCCTCCCTTCACCCACTCGCAACGCTTTGGCTCCATCACCCTGCACGATGTCGCCTAAGATTTGTGGGTGGGACCCATGTAAGGCCAGAATGCCTGAAACCTGCACCTGCACTGCTATTGTATCCAGAAAGAAACGTTATGACCCACACACCGCGTGCCAGCGCCATCGCTCTTGTGACTACGAAAAGGACCCCCTGCAAAATCTGCCTCTCCATCACTTCAAATGACTGGCCTCTCAGTCGTAAGAAATATTGAGCCGCATCATTAAAGTCGAAGCAAATCCGTAAAAAGAAAGCCGGAGAGTCTGCAGCCAACGCAACTTCCACACCCTCAACAACTCCCTCGAAAGGCCCTGTATCGGGTACTTCCCAATGCTCATCTGGCTCCCCCTCTTTCGTTAGGCTCACCAGATCAGGTTGGGGCCCCATCCAAAACAACAGGAACCGCTCCATACGCCCCTCCAATCAACCCACCGGCTCCCAAGTTACCAATCTCAACGAAACTCAATTCGAATCCCACGTCATCCAACCGTCCGAAATGTCATCCAGCATCGTCAGGGAACCCACAGCTCGCTTCGCTCGACCAATCCATCATCACGAATGTCGACCCACTGAACTCCTCCTTTGGGCTTGACTGCAGCCCACAAAAGCAATTTCTCAGCCCCGACTACGGCAACAGAACCACCTGCCAGAAAGCACTCAAGGAAAGGTTAGACTTTATAAGAAGGAACTATCCAGGTTAAGGAAAAACGGTTCTCCAATTTCAAAAAAATTCTCAGCTCTCTAACTCGAACCTAAAAACACCGAAAAAATCATTACTGTGCAAAAGTTAAACATCGTAAATCTCACAACGAGCAACAACCATCTCAGAAGGAGAATAGAATTAGCGGATGCCAAATTTCGGCAGCTTTCTCCTTTTCCCTCTTCTGGCAAATTTAAACAAACTATTTTCAAGATCCATAAGCCTCAACCACCTGTAAGGAAAATTAAGATTTTAAAATCCAAAATCCCATCATGCAACCCAGACCATGGGTTCACTACCTAATTTACAGTATCACCTAGGCCCTGTTCAAGTACCACCTTCTCAACCTCGCCCGGACTCAGATCCAAGCCTTAAACCGCCTAGACTGCCAGAACAAGCTCGTTGGGAACACGCTTTGCAATTGCGCAAGAATGGATCAATGCGAACTACGCCATGCCAAGGGAAAAATACATTGCATGACAAATTTGGCAATTCGATAACGCCCCCTACTTTCAACTGTGCAAGTCGGAAATGAAGAAACTCTCCCTCTTCAGCACCAGACAGCTCCCCTGCATTGATTGCAGATCTCGAGCAAAAGGATACGGCTTTTCGTTCACTTTGAGACCTTAACGTCAACAACTCACCAACCTTGCGCCATTCAATCGCCTCCCGGAATGGGAACTTTCAGGAACTCCTCAAGATTTGCACTAGCATCGACTCAGGACTGCCTGCAACCGCTCATTCCGACGAATTTCAACCTGCACCAAATTCTCTGCGCTTCAACTCCTCGACGTCACACACATTATTTCCATTCGTCCTCATCACCTGTTGGAAATCAACTCTCCAGCATCATCCTGAAACCGTCATCCTCACCAACTCACCCATGTAGATATCGATTCAAGGTAATTTTAACCCTTTTTATCTCAAAAAAATAAATATATGCATAACCCCCCCTCCCTCTCCTTCGCAAAGGTCGAATCAAACTCATCCGAACATCCAATCCAACTAGCTTAGCCGCAATGCTGCTCCGTTCACTCCCTTGCAGACAGCCTCAGCGCTTGTGTCTGCTGAGATCGATGGCTACAACCCTCATCACAAGAGTTTCTACCTCAGCCGATCTCATTGGGAAACCAGCTCATGCCGTTGGGGACCCGTCATGACGGTGCCCACCATCTAAAATTGACTAGGTCAGCTATAAATGCTAAAATGTACAGGTAGTTTTCACCACGGCAATTACAAAGCCCAATTTTACCTGGTAGGGAGGTCAAAATTGGTTTCTATTGCCTAACTGAAAATAGACACTACCTGTAAACCCACCCAACCTGAGCAACCTCCCCTCTTGAGTCACCATCATGGAGGACATATCGAGAGGAAAAATAGATGGCTGGATATCACTGTACTATAGCTGTAACACTATTTATGGTGATCTGCACGTACTGGCACATGTGCAGTTGGGCCGCTGAGCTGGGCGTATCGAGAGAGTTTTAATTCCTCCAGGGTAACAGCATCAGAAGAACAATATACTAAAATTTTACAAGTAGTGTATATTTCAATTGGGCAATAGAAACCAATTTTGACCTGCCTACCAGGTAAAATTGGGCTTTTCTTCTTCATCGAGAAGAAACTAACAGACCTTTATGTCAATGGGGGTAATCCAAAACGATACGGATCTCTAACAGAGTGTGTCCTTGTGGGTAGATTAGCTTTTGTTACAAAAGCGAGTTCAGAGGCCCTTAGATTGTAAGCTGGACTGAACCTCGGACTCGAAAACGTGAAAATTGAATGAAAAAGGAGCATTAGGCAAATGCGGCACGAAACTGGATGAAACACAGGTGGTCTGGTGTAGCAACAAGTAGATTAAAAAAAGTGTAAAAAAACATGTGCCATAATGGAAATATTACAGATGTAGACTCCTTTATTATATTGTGTCCCAGGAAATGCGCTCCAGAAAAAATGCCCCCAGAAAAAAAACGGCCCTAAAAAACAACTTCCCCAATTGGAGTAAAATACCCCAGTGGTGGTCATCGTAGCTTAGCCTCAGATGTAAGATGCTCAGGTGTGCCTGTACGACCATTAGTTTGCTTCAGATCACTCAATACTACAACAAATTTATATAAAAAAAAGTTTCTTTAAGTATTTAATAAACTCTCCATTTACAGTTTATTATTTTATTATAGCTACTTCCCCCCCCCTCCCCCCTTAAACTAAACTTCTTTCTCCGTTTTTATGGTGAGGTTCACAAGTGATGTGGTTCATGTGTACGAGCATTAGTTTGCTTCAAATTGCTTATAATCTTTGCATATTTACTAAACTCTCCCCGTTTACAATTCACATACTTAGGCTATTTTTTTTAACCCTAGTAGCTACATAGCTGTGACCAATTTTGAACCTTACTAGTACAAATTTAGTAGTTAAGAATGGGTCGAATCTGGAGATGCGAACCAAAACCATTTACTTAGGGGCATTAACACTTGGGGCGTTTTTTCTTAGATCCATTGTCTTTTTTTCTTTATCCTGTTGTTATTTTATAACAGGTTTAATTGTTTACCTATCGTGGCATTCTTTTTGTAGAAACTGGACATTCAACCATAAGGAATAATAGACCAGCAAATAGCTTTCGGCGAGCGAGAAGATCTTGTTGTATAAATGCGCCCTAAGGGCGGGTTTACGCAACAACTCGCCTTTGTATTTTCGCAGCTGAAATTTAATCGCGACTAGCGGAGTTGGTCGCTTCGCTCGCTCATTCCGCGTCGTCTCGCTACGCTCGAGGAGCTTTCATCCTGCAACTCTTGTGCTGCTGACAGACATTCCACGTCTAAAACGATCAAGCAAATGGTCAGAGTGCAGTACGCGTTTTTCAGAAGGCTTCACTGCATAACAAATGGTAACCATAAATCATTCCAACATTTGCATCTTTCGAAGCAAAAAGATCAGGCAATTTATCAGAAAAGCGCTGTTTCTGATGACAAACGCTGATTTTCGTTCGCTTCGCTCACTCAATCAGCGCAAATATTTCCTTAGAAGTGTGACTGAATCAATGTAACCACCAAGAACCACACATCACTTGTAATTTGTGTTAGTATACACTTTATATGGGTTGTCTTGTTTTACTTATTTTAAGAATATTGTTCTTTACGTCCTGCTCAGTACAGATTTTTTCATGGGCGTCTTATCACTTAAACTTTCTGATGATCCTTCAATTGGAGACACATCTGCAGAAAGTCAGATGTAATCTCCTACGAAGGTGAGAGATCATCTCTCTTCGCTCGTGGAGGTTTTCATGAACAAACTATGACGTCATAAACATATATGGAGAGGGTTTAAAAAAACGTTATTTTTTCAGGGTTTTTTGCATATTTGAAGGTGATAATATCAAGTTACAGCTATGAAAATAGGCCTATACTGTGCGCAATTTAATTATCTTTCGTTTGGTCCTCCCATCTTTGTAGGTGCTTTGGTTCCGGAGGAGTAGAGGTACAAACACACAAACACACGCACATCATCTACATAATTAAAATCATATGTGTGCGTGCGTGCGTACGTGCGTGCAGTGCGTGTTTGTACCTCTACTCCTCTGGAATCAAAGATGGGAGTAGGACCAAACGAAAAATAATTAAATTTCGCTTTTAATAGGCCTATTTTCATCGCTGTTACTTGATATTATCATCCTCAAATATGCGAAAGAACCTGAAAAACTAACGTCAAAGTTCGTTTTTTTAAACCCTCTTCATGTTTGTTCATGACGTCATAGTTTGTTCATGAAAACCTCCTCGAGCGAAGAGAGATGATCTGGAAAAGGATGCACGGACGACGTATTTTGCAACACTTCACATATACATCTTAAAATTGGTTTTATATTAACTGACTTGATGCAGGGAAAAATCAGAACAATAGAATTGGCTTTAAACGGTGTCAAACATTCGTGTTTCTGAAGCACGGAGGTGAGTGGATTGAACGAGCAAAGCAAGCTATTTCCACGTAAAGTAAACCTTTTCAATGTGTGTCTTGCTTTGCTCTATCAATCTTTCATGTCTCCCCTTCGTAGGTGATTACCTCTGACGTGCTGCAGATGTTTCTCCAAGTGAGGGATCATCAGAAAGTGAAGTGATAAGACGCCCATGGAAAAATCTGTACTAAGCAGGACGTAAAGAACAATATTCTTAAAATAAGTAAAATAAGAAAACCCATATAATGTGTATACTAACACAATTTTCAAGTGATGTGTGGTTCTTGGTGGTTACATTGATTCAGTCACGTTTCTGAGGAAATGTTTACGCTGATTGAGTGAGCGAAGCGAACGAAAATCAGCGTTTGTCATCAGAAACAGCGCTTTTTTGATAACTTGCTTGATCTTTTTGCTTGACTCCTTGGACGTAAAAAAATAATATTGACCTTCTCTCGAGATAACTAATATCGCATACTATCGTTTTTTTATGTGGAAAGTCTGTCTGTATCATAAGTGTTGCAGCAAGAAATCTCCTCGAGCGCAGTGAGACGACGCGGAATGAGCAAGCGAAGCGAGCGACTCCGCTAGTACGTCCTTAATGATGTAGATGGCAAAGGTGTCGTCGCCATGGTAACAACGCTTCCTGAATTAGCTAAATCCGACATCGTTTCAGCAAATGCGTGCAGTCTTATAATTTGTTACAGCAAGATAAAGAATTCCTCCTGACGAATAATTTTTCCAATCGCTTCTAAACTCAATTATTGACTCGTTTTGTTGCGAGCTGGTGGGGCTAAAACCGCCGCCATGTTGGAATTTCAGATAATTTCTAGCTTCCAGCTGCGAGAATGCAAAGGCGAGTCGTTGCGTAAACGCGCCCTATGATTCTAACACTACTTCCCCTCATTTATCCTAAGTAAAATAGTCAGTTTGCTACTTCTCATTCCTACGTGTAGTAAATTTCTATGCTCCTGGTAAAATGCAGATGAAAACAATCAGTAGGATTAAACGTATTCTTTATGTATAAAATCGATCATAGTGTAGCCTACAGGAAAAGAATGATCCAATGCCATTTCATCTTTTCGAAGCGTCAGCGCAAATGGCGGCGCCGGAACTAATGCCGGAAGTAGTGATTTACCTTGACGTTTGCTCCCTCTCTCACTGTCTTGCTAAATGAACCCAGATGAACTGAACTCGTAGCCTCCCCCGCCCACCCTACTACCCCAGCGTCCTCGGCCTCCACGACCATATTGATCTTTGGTGGTTTGCAACAAAAATAAACTCCGTTTTTCGCGGTACCTCCTTGCTTGGCTTAGCTTCTCCTTCAGACGACGCATGCCGGGTTTTATCAGGCTTGTAATGTTCCCTGTTAATAATAACTCGGCTTTGGGCTCTTAATCGCTTGCTTCGGTGTTTCGGGTCAATAAGGTATAAAAACAAGACG
Source organism: Lithobius niger (assembly GCA_023313725.1). NCBI lineage: Eukaryota > Metazoa > Arthropoda > Chilopoda > Lithobiomorpha > Lithobiidae > Lithobius > Lithobius niger. The sequence goes on along the minus strand of JAHWFP010143198.1, from coordinate 15,066 downwards.
AACTAGATGAGTGGGGTATTCCCTGGTATCGATTTCCGATTGTTTTCGTTGCATTTTTTTTTCTTTCCTTCCTTCCGTTTTTTTTTTTATCCTGCTGCATCGCAACTAATCGACCATTAAATTGACCCCCATTAATGAAGAAGGAACTTAACTGCTTGCCAGACTGTCTTTAAGCTCATTTTTGCTCCACGACGATGTTGGGGGCTTTGTTCTTCTAAAAACAGCGAACAAAAAAAGGCATTAAAATAATGAAAGCGCGTTATTTTTAGGTGAAAAAAAGAAAACGTCCAACGTGACGCTACTGGCACTCTAAATAACAAAAACTTGTAAGAAGAAGAAAAAAAAAAAAAGAAAAATGAATCTTTTCAAGTGCTATAGTTTATAACAGGACGGAGAGAGGAGGGAGAGTTTTGCTAGGAAAGTCGTAAGATCTTTAAAAATAAATACACGTGCAAATCTACTTCCGCTGTACTATTGCACTTTAGCTGACGTCAGACTACTAAACTCGTCTCGCGCCCGGGCGTGCGCTGATCAAGCTGAATGGGGGCCAGCCCAGGTTTTGTTTCGTACTTCACATTTAAAAATTCTTAGCGGCCGTGTTTGCTCCTTCTAACGCAGTGATGGCGCCAGGGGTAGGCCAGGGTGGGCCATGACCCCCCAAAATATTTCACGCCCCCCACCCCCGACGGCACCCCCAAACCCCAACACTGACGTCACCACTAGAAAGTAACATAATAAATAGCACTTGCAGGCTATTAACTTGGCGAATGTTTTGGTGTGTTGATATCACTCCTTTGAAGGGCCGAACCATTCGGAACTTGGCGGTCCCTTTTACCAGTTTTGGCTTTTGATTCGATATGTCATACGTAAGAAATCTCAGTATTGTTGACAGCATTGTTGTCTAAAGACAAATCCTGAGGACCACTAATCCGTATTTTAACTTCATCATTGGTTGTAAATTCTTAGTAAATGTGGCAAATGAGATAAAAATAATAATAAACGAAGAGAATTTAACAAGTAGGCACATTTACCGTTCAATTCATGAAAAAAAAAAGCCTTACAAAAAACGCGTACTACCTCTGATTATTTGCTTGATCGTTTAACTGACTGATTTTGGTGTTGAAATATCGTTCAGAGGCATGAGAGTTGCAACGAGAAAATTAATGTCCTCGATTGAAGCGGAATGACGTCGAATGAGCGAGCGTCAGCTAGCCAATATGAAATTCCGGGAGGACATCAATGGTAGTGACTGTTTCCATTCTTGTGCCTTGGGTCAATCTAATGACCATTTGTTCTTTGTTCCTGAATAGTTGAAGTGATTCGGACTCTGCCACGACCCCTAGTTCATCTCCGGCATGAGTGGGTAATTCAGGTAGCCCTCTTACTTCCACATCCAGTACGAGTGTGATATTGATGACAACGAGCAAAATGAATTGATTCACTCGTCTGGAGATAACAGTTCCCTTTGTGATCAGTCTGAGATTGGATGTAATACGGCTGAAACTGTGTCAATTTTGTCAGCACGAGCTCCTATTGACCAATCGTCGATGATTAACGAATCAATTAGTGCAAGGAGTGAAAGTGAGCCTGTTAATCGACCACGCAAACGCCACTCTTAAGGCCTCTCCAGACAGAAGAAAATTTCGTGCGAAGCAATGCGCGACTACGTGCCTACAAGGTCCAAATTGCTGCAATCATATGGTTGGTGTTGCGTTAAGGACCAATATTGAAGTCTTTTTTACACCATACTGCGACTCCGTGCAGCCGCGAGCAGCCAGTCTGGTTTTAGGGCTTTAAGGCATACAGCGTTGGTCGTACGCCGCACAGAACCAGTCCTTTCCCCCCCCCCCCCCCACCTTTATTCGGCGACAGCAGCACAGCAGGTGGCAATTGCATGTCGTAGATCTGCTAGATTGCTAATTCTAAGTCCAGAATTTAGATTGTGATGTTTACTTTTTTTAGCAAGCAATTTTGATACGTAACTTCTTAAATCTTGAACTAGAGATCCTTTCCTTGGTTCACGAAGGAAACACAATTTATTTATTTATTTTTTTTTTAACTCATGAGTTATACTCCACTTCATCATGCGAATGGAGGGGGCATGTTGGAAGAATAAAACTCTCTCACCTTTCCACATAACGTCCCTGCGAATCATTCCTGAATCTTCTTACCGTTTTATTACTGGGTGGCCACTGAATGCCGTCCGAAGTTAAAACTAAAAAATTGTACACTATAAAAGTCAAACTTTTAACTGTTAAACTTTTATAGTGTACAATTTTTTAGTTTTAACTTCTGACGGCAGTCAGTGACCACCCAGTCCTTGTCGCTCCGGTTGCGTTTGCAACAAACCTATATATTATTATTCTTATTATTAACTCCTTTTGACTTATCATTCACGGCACTACTCTTTTTCGGACGTTTTCGTCTTTTGCGATCAACAATCATTTAACAACGATCCATTACTTGTATTGATCGTAACTTGAAACGTCATGTTTTATTTCTCCCTAAAAAAAAAAAAAATCATTGTTTCTCATTACGTACTAGATGCTCTTCAGGCGGTTATTGCTTTTTGCAGGTATAGACTGAGGCCCGTATTCTGAACGCTGACTAAAACTCGTACTTGACTTGAAATGACGTCACATCTATTTAGTGCCATTCACCACCAGAACTTCGTTGGGATACATTTGGAAGAAATCGGGTGGTGAATGGCACTTAATAGGTTTGACGTCATTTGACTTGAAATGACGTCACACCTATTAAGTGCCATTCACCACCCGATTTCTTCCAAATGTATCCAAAAGAAGTTCTGGTGGTGAATGGCACTAAATAGGTGTGACGTCATTTCAAGTCAAGTACCGAGTTTTAGTTAGCGTTCAGAATACGGACCTGAGAATGATTGGGCTGTTTTTGAGTGAGTAGTGGCTGTGGCGGGGTTCCCCTCTGCTCGCCATCCGCTTCCGGGAGTGGGGCGCCTTGCTGAGTGGTTTTGGTCCTGGGTTGGGTGGTATCATGGTCTTTGTATTTCTGCCGATCTGTACCTTGGGGTTTTGTGTATTGCTTATGTTTTGTTTTGTAGTAGACAGTGGGCCGCGTATGCTCTTATAATAAATCCTAACTAGACGTCATATACTTAAAGGTCCATTCCTCCCAACGCCATTTTTCTCGATCCTCCACATCAAGTTCGGCCCCAAACGTCTATTTCCTTACCGTAGTCAATCCCTTGGTAAAAATCCGTTTTCAAATGTTGCGTCTAGGAGATTTTCTGATGAATATAGGGGAACTTTATTTACGTTCTTCCAGAGCGCATATGATACTTTGCGCGCCTACAGTGGCCCTGAAGTTTCATCTGTGTGTGCACATGTACTAATTTTAATAGTTTGCTAATAATGACTATGAGATCAAAAATCTAAAAGACTAATGCGCGAAAAATTAAAATTATTTATGCCAATAGATCGCCGAAGAAAAATTATAACATACTAGCCTAAAAAATTATAGTGTGATTTTAAAATACGAAAATCATTCCGGTTTGTGACGACACAATCTTTAAGTTGATGGTTAAAGCCAACTGAGACAGTAGCTGCGTTCGTCGCTGCGAAGAACGCAGCTGCTGTCTCAGTTGATCTTGGCGGTGATAAATGCTCGGATGGCGATCTGTTTTATAAGGCAGGCGGAATGTTATAAGGCATGCCGGGTGCCCCTTTAAGGTTACGAACATGAGCAATCTGCTCTGCGTTAGCTTTCTTGAAACTTTCCACTGCTCTCGTTTGTATTGTTGTTTATTGTTGACTTTACACTCACTCGTTTTTGTTTGTTTATATTGTTATTTTTGCCCAGCCTCAATCGCTCTCTGGATTCTAATAAGACAAGACTTGAATCTGTGACGACATTTTGGAGTTTCACACTTAGAACTTATTAATCTTCCATCGGTGCCTTCCCAGGAAGATGTGTAATCTACCAGACGGTAGGCCTACTTTAGGCTTAAATGTTACGTAATTAGGCTAGGTGAATCCAAAAATGGTAAACGTTACGAACTAATAACTTCCTACTACACTTGTAAAGAGAGAGAGAGTTTTAAGGTAACTGGTGCTGACCGATGCAGCAAAATACTTGAAAGTTATGAAAGCAGACAAATATTTTAATTTTCGGCAGCTAATTTGTCTCTTGTTCACAAAGTTAAAACGTAAAAATGCAAAAATTGGGGGAGAACCCCACGTCAACCACAATCAGGGCATGCCATCTTGAAAACTGACATTTTCAAGATGGCGGTCCCGGTAGTGGTTGACGTGGGGTTCTCCCCCAATTTTTGCATTTTTTACGTTTTATCTTTGTGAACAAGCGCAAATTAGATGCCGAAAATTGAAATATTTGCCTGCTTTTATGACTTACAAGTATTTTGCTGCATCAGACGGCACCAATTACCTTTATCAATTTGCACTCGCGAAGTAAATCAACTTATAAGAGAGCGTAGTTTAACGGCAAAAACAGATATGTGACTTCACTCGCTTCTTTCAAGTTTGCAAAGTATTTCCTGTGAAATAAGCTACTATGAGTTTGGACCAAATACAAAAGGAAGTGGATTTGACTCTTTCTGATAATCCTGCGTTGTGGATCCGTCGTTACGGCTTCTAATCCGAGGATACGGTCTGAGTGGGGTATTAAATATGAATTCGTTTAGATTTAGGCCCGTAGAAGCTTATAATGGCAACCAGGCTCAAGCTACACAGCCCATTTTCTCCACACTTATACCACAATATGAAACAGTGACATGGCTGCGTCTAATATTTTGAAAATTCACCGTTGCTATGGTGATTTGAACTCTCAACCCCATTTGCATGAATGAATAGGCCTACAGTGTGCACTTTTTTTTTTCAACCAAGTATCCACTCATGCTACTAGGTATATTATAGATAAAGTAAAATTATTACTAGTTTACATGAGTGAAAAGCCTGCAAAGCATACATGCAACAACAAACGCAACTTCGGGGATATACTGTACAGGGCCCCAAAGCAGAATTTTCTGCCACTATCTGCGACACCAATTGTCAGGGAAAAATTGTCTGCAGCTAATCTGTTTTTTCGTATGGCTACGTGCATATTTATTGGTTTTTACTGAATAACTTTTCAGTGCTTTATTCTATAGATCTGGCTCTTCCACCAACGGAAAGGTCTCGTCAAGACGATTAAAATGGTGTATTGGAATGTCCAAATCGGTCAAAAATTGGCGAAACGGCAGAAATTTGGTCAAAATGGCACGTTTTGTCTGCGACTGTGCCAAATTATCTGCGACATAGTCGCACGTCGCACCCCTTTCTGCCTTCGGGTCTACAGGGCGAGGCAAAAGTCTGGTCACACGTAAATAACTGCCGGTATAATGGTCCTATGTTAATTCTGAAGACGTGTTCGTAATGCAAGTCAGGTATGGCGAAGCTAATGAAAATGTTTTCAATGACCTTGAAAACAGCATTCAAGGTCATCTGCATACTATCTTCCAAACGGCGCAAAATACAGCACAAAAATGAATTGCAAAGTTGTAGGCGAGCATCAAACCTGACAAACTGCGAAAACAGATTGAAAATCGGAGCATAATTGCAATATTTACGAGGAAACAAAATAGCAACAAAGTCCTCACTGAACGTTTTAACTGCCATGCAGTGAAGCTTAGAGGCTGCCTCTACATGTGATTCGAGTCTTTCCTGCTTCAATCAATGCACGTGAACGAGTGTAGTTCAGGATACAATAAAATAAAACAACATATGATACGGATTAGGCCTAAAAGTACTGATCAGTCATTCACCTTCGGTATGTGATTATTGTCTGATTTTCCATTTATAATTTTTTTCCGGCACTAATCCCTTTTTGAGTGATATCCAGCCCGGTCTCAACTATCGCCAAAACGCATTCCTACACTTCATTCCCAAAGGCGGTAAAACATTTTGTCTGAGCGGGGAGGGCAAATCAGAAAATTACACCCCATTTTACATCTCCTGCTACAAGAAAACGAATGACCACTTTATTGTTATAGGTTACGATTATTTTTCTTTTTTTTTTTAAATGTACGGCGTCATAAAGAAAAAAAAATTTGAAGAAAACAGCGAATAAATAGAATTTTACAAAGGTTTTTCGCCTCGTTATTTGGGCTACTTTCATTCCTGCCCCTCTCAGTGCCCCCTCCCCCTATTATTTACGCCATGTCTTCCAGTCGGTAACATGTACGTTCGAATAACACTACAATAAGCCTAGTACTGCAAGGTAAAATTTCACCCCCACCCCGAAAAACAAGATTATTTAAGCATACGAATGCCACACCTTTAAACCATTTCCCCTCCCGCCCACCGTATTTTCGGCGTATTTTGATCCTAGGCCTATTCTGTATTATCCCTGAAAAGTTTTTCCTGGAAAAAGCCGATGAAAGCACTTTGTTTTTTTTTTGGGGGGGGGGGGGGTTATCTACGTAGTCCCAGATGGTAGAAATATAAATCCATCTCTGCCAGTGAGCAAGTGACGCTAATCATCTTGCCAATTGCTTCCTGTTCACCATAAACTTATAATTTACCCTTTAATGGAAGTAATCCGTAATGGCATACTGATTTAAGAAGCTGTTAAAAAGTACGTTGGCATTCGAATGTCCAGGGTTTTCACACCCTTGGATTAAAGTGAGGGCATTCGTATGACTACAAGAAGTTTTTTCATTGCTGGGCGATTCTTGCTACCGGGCTGGAAATCACTCAAAAGGGCATTAGGCTTCAGCTAAAAAAAAATATAATATCAGAAAATAATCTCGTACTGAACGTGACTTTCTGTGTTGTGAATAATGGCTCATTACTTTAGACATAATTCGTATGCCTTTTCGTTTACTGCAATCTGAAATTTAACTGGACTCATTGCTCCTGTAAAGACTCGAATTACATACGTGCGTTCACTTGCAGAGGCTGTCCCTAAGTTTCACTGCATGGCAGTTAAAACGTTCAGGGAAGCCTTTGTTGCAATTTTGTTATCCTCGTAAGTATTGCAATTATGCTCCCATTTTCAATCTGTTTTCGCAGTTTGCCATGTTTGATGCTCGCCTATAACTTTGTAATTCACTTTTGTGCTCTATCTTGCGCCGTTTGGAAGATAGAATGCTGATGACCTTGAATGCTGTTTTCATGGGCATTGAAAATATCTTCATTGGCTTCCCCATACCTGACTTACATAACAAATGTCTTCAGAATTAACGTAGGATCATTATATTGCCAGTTATATGAGTGTGACCAGACTTTTGCCTCACCCTGTATACCGCCAGTCTTTATCCGATTTGGAGATAAAATTCAGCAAAAAATTCAAACAGGGAAATCTCCAAATCGGAGAAAGGCAGCCCACACTCCCGACCTACACAATACGGAGGTGCTCTTCACCGAAAAGCAATGCAGATCTAGATTAACCTCGAATCTTTATTTTTTTTATCCCATTTACCACCTGTACCACACCTTACCTGAAAAAAAGAATATTAAAGAATAAGTTTCTGCTATACGTAAGTTCGGCCACTCTCAGTATACTCCAGCAATAATCTCCTCCTCCCCCTCCCCCGGACTCACTCCACTTGTAGGATGTGAGCATTGATCACTCCTGGTACCGAAGGAAGACATTTCGCACCGACCTTCGTTCCTCCATTTGCTTGACGAGGTTTGTCCCTTCCCCCCCCCCCCCATTATTTGACGTTTCGCCAGTGTCTGGGTTATCGTTTGTTTTACAAAATTTTAAAACTGATGTTGAACTGGCTACATCGCTCGCTCCGTCCGTTGGCGTCGTCTCACGTCGCTCGCGAAGATTCCTTATTGCTGCACCTCTTTCAATAAGATTTAGAAGACTATTATTTTGTCACTATTCGTCTGTAAATGTCATCCCTCATTTGTGAAGACTGTATTCTGCATGTGTCTGTTGGATTTTTGCTCCAGAATATTTCTTGTTGAAACTCGTATGCCGCTGACGGACGTATCACACCCAAAAAGATCAAGCAATTTACCAGAATGTTGTGTACACTTTTCCTAATGCTTCAGCTCATAACAAACTATTAGCTTTTAAGCATCCTTTAAGGATACTTGCTTTGGCATGATGTATTTTTTAGTATGTCTTGTACTTACGAAGCTTAACTGATATTTTATGCGCTTGAAAACGGAGTGCTATATACCACCGAAACGTCGGACGTTTGTTGTTGAAAGTGCCCTTTGAAGGCTACAGTGTATACTACTAGGTACACACACTTTGAAAGGAACACGCTCCATAAACGGTAAGACGTAATCACCGGATGTAGCATCAACTCACCTAAAACCAAAACTGGTATAAAAATCCACCAAGTTTCCAAAAAGATCGGCCTTTGAAGGTAGTGATGTCATTCAACCAGGGAAAGGCTGCCAAGGTTAATCCATTCATATCAAAAACCAAAACTGGTAAAAGGGGCCGCCAAGTTCCGAATGGTTCGGCCCTTCAAAGGAGTTAATCGCACCGCTTAATAGTTCGAAGGTTAAATGAAAACTAGAACATTGCTACTTTCGGTAGCAATGTTCAAGTTTTCATTTAACGTCCAAAGTACTATTCGGTGTGATTAAGTTGGCGAATGTTTTGGTGTGTTGATATCACTCCTTTGAAGGGCCGGATAATTCGGAACTTGACGGCCCCTTTTACCAGTTTTGGTTATTGATATCATATCACTCCTTTTATTTTAAATTATGTATTGACTCAACTCCACTACCGTGCAACTTCAAGAAGAAATTGGTTTTCAACAATTTGCTACTATCTTTTGCCAATAGACCGAACCATTCTCAACTTAGTCACCTCTTTATAGGTTTTTGGTTTGGTTTTAATTTTGTTGTAATTTGTTTTATTTAGTTAGTTTTGGTGTGTTGATATCACTACTTTGAAGGGCCGAACCACTCTCAACTTGGTGGTCTCTTTACCAGTTTTGACTTTGTTATTACAGTTGGTTTATTTTTTGTGAATTGGACGTGAGTACAATTTCTTTGCAACGTTGTTTAGATTTATCGTGATACACTAGTGTGTGTCTAGGCACGCACGTCAGTAGACACGTTCTCATTGTCCGAACTTTGGCCGTCCAATGAGAGACGATGCCGACAATACTATCAATGGTTACAACAATATTTTCGTACTGACGCGCCCTCCTACGCCGTCCCTGTTACGCCCCCAAGCTTCAAACCATAAAAGGTACGCAGTTCGTATTGTACTGCACCCATTCGCCCAATTTCATAGCTGGAAGCCTTCCCGTTATCTCGGTATCGATGAATAATCACCCTATGGAAATTAACATGGGGATGAGCGGAGTAGCTAGCTAGTATCTAGTAGCTACCTAGCTAGTTACTAGTAACACATTTACAACGTTATTGAGGGTCAAATTTTGCATTGAAAGCAGCCGAGCTGGCATACCTACACAAGTTAATTTTTGTGAGGTGGCGTATTGCTCACGATTTCAACACAATTTAAGCTTTTGTACCGCATTATTATTTTCCCCCAAGTATCTGAAATGTGCCCAACTATGCTTCAAGATATAAGACACTGACGCTATGGCGCCGCGCTACAATGGTTTACAAACTCGACAGTTGAATTGATGTGACGTTTGTTGTGATTATTGTTGCCTAACTTTGCGCGACACACTAGCGTGTGTCTAGATTATCCAAGCCACCAAGTTTCTAGAAAGGATCGGCCTTTGAAGATAGTGAAATGATTCAACCAGGGAAAGGCCGCCAAGCCTAATCCTTTTAGCGCACTCCCCAAGTTTCTAAATAGGATCGGCCTTTGAAAATGGTGATATCATTCAACCAGGGAAAGGCCGCCAATGTTAATCCTATTAGCCAAGCTAATCGCACCGACTAATAGTTAAATGAAAACTAGAACATTGCTACTCGCAGTAGCAATCTTTGAGTTTTCCTTAATTGTCCAAAGTACTAATCTGTGCGATTAACATGGCTAATAGGATCAACCTGGACGGCCTTTCTCTGATTAAATGATATCACTACCTTCAAAGGCCGATACTTTTTCTACCAGTTTTGGTTTTGGGTGGATATCACAACTTTCATAGGACTGTGAACGTACAAGTTGCACAGTCTTCACTTCTTCTCTTCATCTCTACCTTCATCTCTACCTTGAATTTTATGCCTGTAAAATTTTCCCATTGATAATTTTCAAACTTACCATTGCCCAATTAGCCGTTAGATGAGCCAAATTGACACGGTTTGGTTTATTGAACCATGCCTTCATATCTTAAGTTTCTTCAGTCCCATTTCAGTCCCTGATCCACCCAGACCAATTTGGGTTTTTGCCCGGTAGATCATCTGTTCATCAACTCCTGCTGGTTCTTGATAATTGGGCTGAGGCACTTGACGTGGGCATTAAAACGGACATTATCCTTTTCGATTTTTAAAAAGCTTTCGAGTCAGTTGTCCGTTCCAAACTACTGTTTAAACTGCATCAGCTTGGCTTCCAGGAAAATTTATTATCGTGGATTTCTGCCTTTATCACGGGGCACTCCCAACGAGTTTTTGTTGACCTACCTTACCTACAGCCTTAATTAGTTGGGTCCCCCAGGGCTCTGTCCTTGGTCCCCTGCTCTTCATTCTTTATCTAAACGATCTGACCATCTATGAAAGTAATGTTTCTCAGGAGAAGTTTGCTGATGACCTTAAACTCTATTCCCCGGTCATTTCATCTGATGACACCTTGAGTCTACAGCGTAGTATCAACTCAATTTACAATTGGTCGCTCAAATGGCAGCTCCCACTCTCTTGTGACAAATGTCAATGCATTGGAATTGGTAAACCCACCAGCGGGTTAAATTATATGCTCGGTAATACTATACTCAAAGAAACCTTTTCCAGCTTCAGGGATCTTGGAGTATGGTTTCAGCAGGAGCTCAAATTTTCTTCACAATGCAACACTATAACAGCAACGGCCAATCGCAGATCTGCTATGGACCGCCGGTGTTTTAACTCCTGGAGCCTTTACACTGGGCTTTAGGCATACAAAGTCGATGTCCGACCATTGCTCGAGTATGCGAGCCAGGTCTGGTCTCCCTACCTCTTCAAGGACATTGATCGGCTTGAATCCGTCTAGAGGAGGCATACGAAGTCACTACCGGGGATGCGTACATTGAAATACAGTCGAAGACTTCATGACCTTGGATTGGAATCCCTGGAATGTAGATGTTTGAAGGCTGACCTAATCCTAACTTTTAAAATTATGCATTGTTGCTCCCCATTGAATTACCATTTTTTGAATTTAGTTCGGTGACCCAGACTCGTGGTAACCGTTTAAAGCTCGTTTTACCCAAATTTCGGCTTGATTCCAGGAAATCCTTTTTTTCTTTGCGAGTTGTGCCGGTCTGTAACTCTCTCGATAATGACACTGTTTCTGCGCCGTCACTCACTTCTTTCAAAACGCGGCTTAAGGCTAGAAATTTTCGTCCTTTTCTTCGCCGCCCAGATACCTATCCACTAAGTCCCTAACACCTCATTCCACTTTTTACTTGGGCCAGCAGTTTGCAGTTCATTCTAACATGCTTTTTCCTGCACCCTGCATGCATTTTAATTCTAAATTTTTTATTCTATGGTGGTGACAATTCCCGTTTTAGGGATGCATAGGTTTTAGAATATACCATAACCATACTTCTTTACTTAACGATATTTTTTAACATCTCCACTTTTTATTTATTTTTGTTTATTTGGGCCAAATTTTTACATCTCCCTTGTCCTAACACGTTTGGCGATGCCATCGGGGACCTTAGAGTCCCTGGCAGGTCTAACCTTGGTGGTAAGGCATTCGTGACCCCAAACCTATTCCCTTACCTTCCCCTGGCCTTACTTTTATCACTATATGGAATTATCTTTTTTTGTAATTTAGCCTGGCTGTCAGTGATCTCTCCTAAGATCCTTTCCAGACCTGTTGCAATTGCGACAAATTGTTATTATTATTATTATTATTATTATTATTATTATTATTATTATTATTATAGGCAGGGTTGAGGCTAGAATCTGGGTGTGGGCGATTTTCCACTCTCCCACATTGGAACGACTTTCAGTGGTTAAATGAAAGAAATGCAACAAACAAACACAGAAAACGGGAAGATGACATTCTGGTGAGTGTTTAGAGACCAACAGCAAGTTTTTTAGTGCAATACTTTGGAGGATTGGCGTCTTAAACTTTTGAACTGTACGAGTGAGATTCCAAGTTACGAAAATGAAGTTCGCATATGACGTCACTATCACAAATGACGTCATTATCACAAATGACGTAATATGTACAAATGACGGTGGAAGAGCGTGATAGGAAAACTGCGTCCGGAATAAAACACGTAGTCGTAAAGTGAAAGAGAGGTCCAGTAAACGTTTTACACAAAATGTCAAGGTGCGCATATTGTGAGGAGAAATTAGGTAGACAAAATGATTGTGTAACATGTGCTAACTGCAAATCAAAATACCATTTTGATGAATGTTCAGGTATCTCAATGGCAACGTGGAAAGCAAAAGGAAAGGACAAAAGTACATGGAAATGTGCAAGATGCAGACAAGAAGATACAACAAATAAAGAAAATGAAGACGAAAATGAAAGTGAAAACGAAGCAAACACAAACAGAAAAACTGACAGTGTGAAGGATAAAGCAGAAAATAACGAAAATTCTGAAGACCCACTAGGGGACCCTGGAAAAGAACACCCAGAAAAAGAAAATCAACCTGGAATTGTGGAAAATGCTAAAAATCAAGTTACAACAGCAAATTTTTTTGTCTCTAAAAACACTGTTTGAAAAAATGGACAATAAAATGGACAAACTACTCTCTAAATATGACAAACTCATAGGGATGCAACAAGAAATACAAGATGTTATAAAATCTTTGAACTACCTGACAGAAGAACAAAAAGACATTAAGAAAGAACATGCAGAAATTAAAGACCAGTTAAAAATCATGGAAGATAGAATAACAAAAATAGAAACAGGGAAAGGAGTAAAAAGCACAGATCTTGAGTTGAAAATCCACCAATTAGAAATTGAAACTAAAGAGAAAGAACAATATGACAGGAACCGCAACTTAGAAATTAATCAATTACAATGGATGGACGATGAGAAATTAGTTGAACTGATACCAAAACTGACAGACATTTATGATGCGACACACTTCAGAAATGATCAAATTGAAGCTGCACATCGCATTCCAAACAAGAATCCCAACAAAGCAAGCAGTATTATAATTCAGTTCAAACATAGAGAGTACCGAACAGAATGGCTAAACAACAGGAAAAAAAACATAACAAACGATGTCATATACAAGAATGGAAACAAACAGAAAGTGTATATTAATGAGAACATGAGCCCATTTTATAAGAGTCTTTTTTGGAAGGCAAAACACTATGCAAAAGAAAATAATATCAAGTATGTTTGGTTTAGCAATGGGAAAGTGCTAATGAGAAAGAACGAAAATGAACAAAAGGTCATCACAGTTCGTTCAGAATTAGATTTAACCAATTGAACTTAAGCTAATATAGTGATTCCAACATAAAATTCGTAAATCACATTACTGAGAATTTTGATGAATTGAAAATACTTCACGACAAGGAAGTGAAAAATAATCATGCATTTAAAATTCTGCATGTAAATATTAGAAGTTTGAGAAAAAATTGGGAAAGACTATTAATTAACTTAGAAAAAAGTTTAATCGAATGGGATCTTATTGCACTAACTGAAATCAATATTAAAGAAGAAGAAAAAGATAATTATGCAATAGAGGGTTACTTAAAAAGTACAGTTATAAGAGAAAATACTAAGAGAGGAGGGGGAACAATGGTATTTCTTAAGACAAAATATTCTAACAAAAACTTAGAATTTAAGCATCATAAGTTAAAAGAAAATGATTGTTTGATATTA
>JAHWFP010143197.1:1395-24734 GCA_023313725.1 Lithobius niger | reverse complement strand
TGCCCTTCTTCTGGGACTTTTAACCATTTTTGTCCCTCTTTGCACCACTTTCTAGACGTTATTGTTCCTTTTTCGGTCTTTTTTTGGCTGGAGAGCCCCTCCCCGTATGCACGTCCCTGTTTCAATGCGTACGTTGGTGTTGCTTCATTTGCGCTCTTTTTCATTTTTAGTATTTTCTGATAATAAGTTTTAGCTTGCTACGACTGCGAGGCTTCTCTTAAAAAGTCAACACTAAAAAAAGACATGCTTTACGACCATATTTGATTCTTAGTTTCGATGTAAGCAGTGTACTTAATTTTAAAACATGTCTTGCAATACGTTTCCTGAGAAGTTGTGTTAATTTTAACACATTTAAACAAATTGCTTCTTCAAAAGCCTGCCAAAATCCGTTTGTCTAGTCTGGAATCGAGTTAGTTTCCCCGCCGTAGATTTGCCGACTTCTTTCAGTCATCCATGACGGCAACATGTTCTTTGCCGAACCAATCTTCGTCGTTGAGATGACAAGCCTTCGCCTGGCAACTAACTTGGAACGACACAGAATTTTACGACTTTCGTTGCTCTAATAATCGGGCATTTGACAATCTCGACAAAATTTTTGGCCAAATGGAACTTTTCGTTATTAATTTAATTCGGCTTTCTTCAGTCCTTTTTTTTTTTTTTTTTCGTTGGCCGCGAAAGAAAAAAAAAATTGAACCAATATTACAAACGCGAATCTTTCATCATTGAAATGCAAACGATGGCGTTATTCTTCCGAAGTGGAATTTGAAGTGTTAAACCTTAATTCTTAGTCTTTGCTGAATTCAGAAATGAAATTGCAGCCATGCATGGTCGCGTGCCGGCATATTTCTTGAGACGAAGCACAAATCCATTCATGCTGTTGTAGTTATGTCTTGCAAAACGTGTCGGTTTCTGCTTTCATTTTATTTGTCTCGACAGTATTTATCAAAGTTGATAAAATAACATTTTCTAAAACGTAATAATTTTATTGATTTGAATGTTTATAGGCTATTTATATCTATGTAATTAACAACGTACATTGTGTACCTCTACTCCTCTGGAACCAAGGCACCTACAAAGATGGGAGTAGCACCAAATGAAAGATAATTAAATTACGCTTCCGTTAGGCCTAATTTCATTGCGGTAACTTCATTTGTTGATGCTCAAATACGCGAAAAAGTGCCCTGAAAGCTGTCCATTACGTCAAAATTCGATCAGGCAGCCTAATCAAAGAAATCGATAACCACATGAAGCGTGGATCGTTGCCAATAGAGTGAGCGAAACAAACGTTATGGCTAGTCTTGTTAATTTTGTTGAGGGCACACTGTGCACAATGTGCTTGTATAAGTTACAGGATTAGCAGTAAATATTAGTTAGCAGCAATAATGGCGAAAAAATTCTCATGTAATCATAATGGCACGTGGATTTTTTTTTCGTCATTGCTGCTCACTTGTCATTCATAGCTGTTTGCAATGTTGGATTCATTATGTTTCTTCGTTTGTTATGCGGGTGTAGATTGGGGGGGGGGGATTGATACTTATACCGTGTCGACAGCTAGGTCATTAGCGCCAACCTCAGTCAGAGTGCAGTGGCCCGGGTTGACTTTTCCCCACACATTACAAAAATGTGTAGATGAGTTGATTCAACTATAAACCTACTGGACGTTTAAGAACTGGAAAGTCCATTAAGGGGAGAGGCAAGCGCAGGGATTCGAACCCGGAAACTTCCGATCAATGTAGGGTCCAAGATATTGTACGGAAATGTCCAGTACGAAATATAATTTCTGCTTTACGATCCTGGTAGTATCTCACACTTCCCTGGCCAGCACTGACTAATCGGTACTTTGCCAAGATCCCGTTCTAGTCGCCCACCATATTAGCTTGTTCTGGTAGCTAGGCTGAGCCGTTGTATCACCTTTACTGAAATAGTTGAATCTATTTAAATTTCGTAGCTGATGTGTTCAGTTCGCTTGACGCCAACCTTTACTTGTGGTTTGGTTTATTTCAATTTGCCCGTAAATATATTTTGGCAGTTTTAATTCACTTCTAGAACCAATTCGTTTAGTTTTACTTCTTACTGTAAGGAACATGAAATTCTTATAAGTGGTCGCCTAATTTCCTTTTTAATCACTGTTATTTCTGCTTGGTGTCTGTTGGCAAACAAATCAGCTAATGGAGTTCTGTTAGTCTCCATGAAATAATGCTTATCAGAAGTGCTTTTTCGTTATGACAGACCCCCTGCTATTTTTTTGGGTCATCAAACTTTTCAAAACTGATGCGTGTATGCTCTCCAACCATTCGGTGGCCTGCCCAGCATTCGGCAGATTTGGTGTACCATTGATCATAATAATGCAATCTACAAAACTTTGAAATTCGCTCACGAGTTATTCCGTGCCGGTGTACACTTCTCTTTCCGTGCAAGGTGGTGGTGTCTATACCATGCGCCATGGCTGTTTGCTGTGACGTGCATATCACGTTACTGGGCTAGCCCAATCAGACGGCCAAACAGCCGTTCTCGTTCGTCATTGGCTAACTCATGGTGACGTCACGGCAAACTGCCATTGCGCATGGTTTAGGACACAACAGCAATGTGTAGGCAAACCAACATGTTGCAAGTTATTCAGTGGTGACACTACCCCACAAGCACTTGCACTACAGTAGTTATACCTGGCCCTGCCAAGTTCAGTTTTTTTTTTTAATAATGCAATTCATGTTTCACCACATTTTGACTGATCAGATATTCCCCTTTTAGTTTAACGGCCAAACTTTGCCAAACGTATACCTTCTTTACTGCTAATCCGACTTGTCAATAGTTTTGGTACAAACCTCGATGAGGATCGTTGTTGTTTTTTTAAATGTTGACATAATTTCCTGACCCTAACATAACTACTTTCGCTGAATAAAACCGAGTAACACAACGTAATGGAGCCAGGATTAGCACCACAATATTTACGCACCACGAAATCGGGTGTAAGAATCAATTATGGTTCATGGTATTAAGCCCGAAATCTCGCATTCCGAATCCAACAGTCAATGAGCGTCAAAAAAAAAACGACTACTACCATTGTTATAACTGATTTTTTTTTATGGTTTTACGGGGCGTGAAGTAAACCCTCTATTTCTTAAAAATAGACCTAAACAAAAATGGGAGGGATTTCCGATATTTGACATCTTTCTCCAGTTTTTCACGAGAGTTGACCCATTGACTTAAATTTAACTTCAGGAACTTTTCAAGGAATTCAAGACTTTGTATGAACCCTGTCAGCAGTCAGCAGCTATGGGATGTTTTCTGGCCAGGGGTATGGTGTTAGCTGAAATACGGTTTCGATCCCGGTTATTTGGAAAAGCTGATAGAAGTTTCCGAAGAAACCGTGAAAAGATGTTAACCGAAACAGTTGATCGTACGTTTACAACTACTCAACCAGGTAGATAATTGATTGAATTCTGACTTTTAATAACCCAATTACTCGGCCGAGCGAGAGATGCTACAATACTTGCTTTTCCCGTTCCGTTCTGCTGTAAAAATTTGACTAATTTGAATTTAACTGGCTGAATGGGGATCCCACCTCTCCCGCAAGGGAGGTCCCATTCCTTCAGCGAGTTCCTGAGTTGGGGTTGCATTTTGCAGCAGACTAGGTCACACTTGGTTACTGGGTCACACTGATGCAGTGACCCAGCTGAAAACTGTGACCCAGTTGACCAGTTACCCAGCCCTGGGTATACTACTTCCGGCGAGGATGTGGATTAAACAAACAAATAATCTTAATGGCTTACCTGTACGGCAATGCGCATTGCGCAGAGCCAACACTCCGTGGTCCACCTTCCGTTAGCGCAGCTTGTGTGCGGCACCCAACTTCCGCCCAAACACAGGAGTTGGCCGAGCGCCAACAGCCGGGTAACGAACAAGTCCTGTTACTCAACCAGCTGGAACAATCGCACCAGTTAACCGTCACGTGACTAAAAGCCTTGGTAGGAACCCTATTGTTCCAACGCGTATAAATATGGCTGATGGAGCAAGGGACCCTCAGTTGGTGTTGGGGGTTCAGACCTGCAAGTCAGAACCTCTGGAGCCTACAAGGGTCAGTCCGATTTTCATGAAATGAGTGAACGATACCAAGAATTTATATGGTTTTGAAGGAGAATTTGTAACTCAAAAAGTCCCTATTGAAACGTGTTAGATTCGTCCCCATTAGTACAGTCCTAGTTTTCAGAGGGCGCCACGTGTTCTATCTGGTAATTTTTGCCTCTTTTTCAGCCCAAATCTAAAGTAGACTAAATTACAACTAAGCTAAGCTAAATAATAATTAAATATAAGCTAGTTCAGTTTAGTTTAATTTTAGGCTAAAAACTGAGTAGAAATTCCCACATAAATCACGTGGCGCCCTCTATAAACTGAACTAATACGACTGTATCCAAGACGTTTCAGTATGGGTCTCAGTCACAAATTCTCCTTCCCGAACCCTATACATTCTTGACGATACGTACTAGGCCTACTTTAATACCTTGTGGAATGTGCTGAGCTAAATAAATTAATTAACATTCTATAACTTGCTGTGCATTGCTGTGCGTTGCATTGCTATAACTTGACCCCAACCCACTCCTAATAGCTACTTCAAAAAAAATTTAGCCTCTCCCTTCCTCTTCATATAAAAATGTTCATTTCCCCCCCCCCCCCCTCATTTTCGCCGGCCCACCCCCGTTCATAAATAATGAACGGTCCCGTTCATAAATAATGAACGGTCCCTAAGTAACTCAACTCCATTTTCCTAACACCGCTTGTCTTTTTCTTTTGTTGCAGCGAGACGCGAGAGGAAGTGTCACCTTCAAGATCGTGCCCAGCTACCGCAGCGCCCCTCCGCCCTGTGAGGTAAATTTCCGATTTCTCTCTTCGTGCCCCGAATCACAACAACTCATGGCCAGTAACCGTTCATCAATTACCACTGACCTTTCGATCAACAGGTCAAATAGTGAAGTGTATATGTTGTAGGGCTGTGAGGTTCGATGACGTCGGAGAAAAGTTGACTTTTATCTGCCATTACACAAGAGTATTACCAAACGTAGTCAGAGTCTGCATGCTTGTGATAATCAAGAGTATAAACGTCAAGGGTTGTGATAGCGTCATAGACGTAATTATGAGATTAGAGCATTTAAACAGAGAAATGTTATTTATTTTAGGTATATGCATATCGGAAACTATCATTGTGTCGAAGTGTTGCATGTATCAACATAAGACTTACTGAGTTTGTGCTGTCAGAGTTTGGTGGAGAAACTACCGTAAATTGCCTATTTACAGCCCTGGCAAAGCTGTAAATGAAATGCTTCGATGTCAGAAATCGTGAAATACTGAGACTATGGTATTTAACGATTTCTGATCGTAAAGCATTTTAGATTTTTAGATTTCTGCTAGAAATTGACTAAAAGCCTCCTACATTCACGGAAATCAATGTTTTTTCCCCTTAAATGGGATTTTTCTGAACCGAAATTAACTAAAAGCTTCGTATAAAAAGCAAACTAAATGAACTAGTAAACTAAATTCTTTAAGAAATGAGAACAAAAGCAGTACGTTCATGCTAGACTAAACCTAGATCACGTATGTGAACCATCGCATTAACGCCAAATTTTCTGCGATGGCGTTAGGCCTAAGCACTCTGGGCAGAAGTACGATCGATTCGAATTATAGCTTTTGTTACGGCCCACCCCCTTTTTTTTTATCAAATTAATTTGACCTGACCATGGGCGTTTAATAGGCGATTTACGGTAGGAAAAAACATCCAACGGTGCCTGCAGTAGACCTAATGAGAATGATAAAGCTTACCATAGTGCACCAGCTGACGCCTAGCAATGTTTGCTGAAAACTTCTGTTTATGCAGTTAGTGTATATATCACTAAACATTTTACGCTCAATGAAGTTACTTCTATATATGCCAACTTTTAGTGCTGACGAAATTACTTCACAACGAATTTTATAGCACGCCTGAACTTTACAGTATTCTTTGCCGAGCGCTTTATCAGTATTATAGCAAGTGACAAATCGTAGACATAAACGATCTGGCATCCCAAATCTCTTTACATTTTCTTCTTGTTTTAACCTTGCTGTGTTATCGTATATTTTCACTGGTTCTGTTCTGTACAGTGTGATCAGTAAGTTGTGATGCTACTCAGATACTGCTCAGATGCTACTTGGATACTACTTCGATACTACTATTATGTGCGTGGCGTATCTTGAGTCCTGCAAGTATTTTATGAGCGGCTACGTCTTCCTGGATGGGGCGACTTTAGTCGATGGCCGCCATTGTTTTTGTAACCATCATGGATATCAACAAGGCACTCTGCTACCAAAAACGTACAATCGATTATCTGTGTTCGTTCCGCGGCGAACTCAAGATAGGCCGCGGACTCTATAAATGGTGAAACCTTGGTGGTTGTGATGAGGGCAGGAAGGTTATTGAAGGGACAATAGATGAATTACCTTGCCGAGTGCTGTCAAGGTCATTTCACTGCTACCTTATGTACGCATCGCACTCCATGGAAGTAAATTTGAAACTTGTAGGGCACAAATAAGCACTGCATTCCAAAAAACTAGTGCGAAAATCGATCCAGAAAAGTAGGACCTATGTAACATGAAAATGGCTGTTTTTTTGACCCCCTGATTGCGGGTGTCTACCAAGCATATTTTTCTGATAATGTAATTTTATTTTTTTTAAGTCATGATGATCCTGCAAAAGTCAAGATTTTTTTTCAAATGAGTTATGATTTTTTTTTAAATAACAATCCACCCAAAACCAAAACTGGTAGAAAAACCCGCCAAGTTTCCAAAAACGGTCGGCCTTTGAAGGTAGTGATATCATTCCACCAGGGAAAGGCCGCCAAGGTTAATCCTATTAGCCAACTTCATCGCTCATATTAATAGTTCGAAAGTTAAATGAAAACTAGTAGATTGCTACTAGCGGTAGCAATTTTCAAGTTTTCATTTAACGTCCAAAGTATTATTCGGTGCGATTAACTTGGCTAATAGGATTAACCTTGGCTTTCCCTGGTGGAATGATATCACTACCTTCAAAGGCCGACCGTTTTTGGAAACTTGGCGGGTTTTTCTACCAGTTTTGGTTTTGGGTGGATATCACAACTTTCATAGGACTGTGAACGTACATAAGGTCACACCGTCTGTTTAAGATGCTTCAATCCCATTTTTGCACACACTGACTAACAATTGTTGGTATTTCTTTGTGCTCGGGCAATATGTTATCATAATTTGTATTGGGTGGGCCTATTTTTTTCTGCTTCCATAGCACATTTCTACATCCAAAAGGTCATGACTTAGTGTATTTCAGTCATGATAATCCTGAAAACGTCATGATTTTTGGAACTTCGGTTTTTAGTAGACACCATGGATTGGCATGTGATGTTTCACTGCGTGCCTGAGTTTTAAAGCGGATGCCATTCAGGGCGTAAATGGCGCTGTACAGGCTTGACACTCTGCTTGTCGTCGCAGTCGCTGAGTCGTTGACCCGTTTACGTCTTGGTCAAACCAACCAAACACATTGTGTCCTTTGAGGGATTTCCCTCCTGAATGTCATTGGTGTCACCGGCCATGTATGGTCTATCAAGTGCAAGTGGATTCTGTAATGTCACCATCTTATGGGTTTTCATCGCATTTTCATATTCCATGAGACGTAGCGTGTCAATTGGATAATGTTTCTGTACTCCTGTCCGGGGTTTTGTAGAAGGCACAGATGTTTGATAAAAATCTAGATGTGGGGGTTTGTTTTGCTTAACATCTCTGTAATGGAGGCACAGTGGCAACCTGGAACACTGCACTGTAACTGAGGTTGATGCTAATGGTCTAACTGTCAACGTACCATGAAGCCAGCCTTGTTCTCTCTCCCCCCCCCCCCCCATTCAGGGGTAGTTTCTAAACTACGGACTCAATTTTGCACAGGTAATGAAACGAAACTTCATTGCCTACAAGTTTCTAATTTATTCTCGTAGCGCGTAATGCTTATTTAAAAAAGTTATCCTTGGACTGACCTTGATAACATTGGCAAGGTCCAATCAATTTTGTGTCCAATCAATAGCCTTCTCATGACGTCACCTAAGTTTCATGACTCCCTTACGGCGGTATCTGCACCATCAAGCCTAATCAACAACTCTACTGATCACCTTGTGTATTTCCATAGGCCTACGTGTTAAATAATTTCTTTTATTTATTGAGCACCGAATCACCTGAAATGCCTGCTAAATATTTTAAATAATTTTGTAATATTTGGGTCCTAATTTACTGTAAACTTGTTCTAACATACATTACATGTCCACATATGCGACATAAATATGAAAGTACATTAAAATGTCTGGTTGTGAATTGTAAGCACTATTTCGTTAGCAAGAAATACAGATTGTGTTTATTTGGGAAGTACGTAGCGCAGGGGTTTCTACGCTTTGGGTGAGTTTTTGATTCTGGAATAATTTTGTTGCTGTGAAAAATTAAGGGAAAATTTGCTCATTTTCCTGTGTTTTCTGCACGGTTTTGGTGTTTTGGGGGAATAATCTAGCACGTTAACTTTGAAGAATTCTTTCATTCTAAAATTGAATATATCCCTGACTGAGTGGACGTGAATAAGTGCTCTGTATATTATTCTATGGTTAAAATAATTAGCCCTTTCCTGCAGCTAATGCAAATTACTAAATTTACTATCCGTGTTCATCAACTTCTCATCAGCATCATATCGGGACTTAGTAAACTTAACACCCGTTATTTAGTTACCGTGCTACATTTCTCCGACATGTTAAATTGTTTTCTAGATCAAAATAGATGATCTGTTTGTAGGAGAAACGTTACAAATTTGCTAGATGTTAAGGGCTGAACGGAGTCCCCATGAAACTATTAGGGCGCGTTATGCTGCGACTCGCCTCTGCATTCTCGCAGCTAGAAGCTAGAAATCATCTGAAATTCCAACATGGCGGCCGTTTTAGCTCTGCCAGCTTGCAACGAAACTAGTCAATAATTGAGTTTAGAAGCGATTGGGAAAATTGTTTCGTCAGGAGGAATTCTTTATCTTATTGGCACGGATTATAAGACTGCCAGTATTTGCTCAAACGATGTCGGATTAAGCTAATCCAGGTAGCTTTGTTACCATGGCAACGATACCTTTGCCATCGTGATTAAATTCCAGCTGTGAGAATGCAAAGGTGAGTCTTTGCATAACGCAGCCTTACCGCATGTTCCATCTCTCGTTCTGGTCTGGGTCGCAACCCCATGCGGCCAAATGTTCAAGGACTGGTCGTGCCTATTTTCTGGGATAACCCGCGTTAAAAATATACTGTGTAGGTTTTAACCCAATAGGTAGGTGTTAATAATACCAGCCTTGCTTAGTCCAGGCACGCAGTATCTCCACGTGCAACAGCGTTCCTTGAGCGTGAAGCCGTGGAGCAGATAGCTTCTTCGAGTTAAAGCCGACTTTGGTAGAAATCACATTTCGCCCCCTGATTTAGCACCACTTCACGCTCTTGTTGGAAAGTTGACGTTGCTTTGGCAAACTAAGATTCTGGCGATGTTGAAAAACTGACATGGGTCCAGGATACGAAACCCACGGCTTTGGCAAACTAGGATTCTGGCGATGTTGAAAAACTGACATGGGTCCAGGATACGAAACCCACGGCTTTGGCAAACTAAGATTGTGGCGATGTTGAAAAACTGACATGGGTCCAGGATACGAAACCCACGGCTTTGGCAAACTAAGATTCTGGCAATGTTGAAAAACTGACATGGGTCCAGGATACGAAACCCACGGCTTTGGCAAACCAAGATTCTGGCGATGTTGAAAAACTGACATGGATCCAGGATACGAAACCCACGGCTTCTCTCCCAGACGATTCGTGACAAGGGATGAAATATGAAGCGATATTACAACATGGACATTCACACGTCTTACGGACGCAGTGGCAACCTGGACCAATGCACTGTGACTGAAGTTGGTGCTAATGACCTAGCTGTCAACGTGCCATAAAGCCTCAACAACCCCCCTCCCCCATACGGACGTGTATGCAGTTATTAGCTCCTGATGTTAGGTATGGGGAGGGGGGGAATGAACCTGTATAGTAAATGATTACTATGTAGGCTATGTCATCATAATCAACTAACCCTACGTACTTGTCAGTTATAAAACCATTAGCTCCTTCCTGCCCTGGCCTTACGTAGCCGAGGGTCTTATGTTTGACTGGCCGTACAATTGGCATTCGTGCGATTCGAATCGACGTTTGGTTGCTTTCACATTGGAGATGGAGATGGACGTCGGACACATTGCCGTAGTGGTGTGGCGTCGCCAGAATACAGCTCGTAACCGTCTTTCAGCTTTACGCTGTAAACCATGGCTACAGTAAACTTCAGAGTTCATCACACGCACAGCCTAAAAGGCTACAGTACCAAACTATGGTATATTTTAGATTAGTGAATGCTAAGCGACTAATGTTTCATTAAATATCTGACTGGAACTTGCAAAAGAGAATAACATGCACAACTAGTTTATGCGATACGGCTGCTATCATGCCAATTCGTGACTACCTGTTGTTGCTGCTTGTTGGTCAAGAGCGAACAGTCCCCCCCCCCCCCCAAAAAAAAAAGAAGAATAAGTTAACTAATATATTTGCTATTAAAAATATTATACCTGGAATGTGACATCCTTAAAAGGTATACTACCTTGAATTGGTTTTAGCTCTAAGAAAATCTTGCCACTTAGAAATAATGTTGTTTTGAAAATTGACGCTTGTTGTACGTAGATGTCGCAACCTATCCCCATTCTGTCGAACATACTTCTGTTGCATCTTGTGGCGGTCATATTGTATACCCTGGCCGAATAGTTTAGTACAGCTATGTGTGAATTCTTCTGAAATTTCAACATGGTATCTGTTTTTGGCTCTGCTGACTTGGAAAATTGTTTCTTCAGGAGGAATTCTTTCTTGATATCACGGATTGGTATGACTGCATACATTAAACTAAACGTAATCTTAGTTAGTGCTGTTCAGATAGGGTGGTGCCATGGAAGAGAGCTGTTTAAGCAGGGTGATACCACAGAAGGAAGTTGTTCAGATGGGGTGGGATCATGGAAGAGAACAGTTCAGGGTGGTGCCATGGAAAAGAGCTATACAAGTAGGGTGGAACCATGGACGAAAGCTGTGTAGATATGGTAGTACCATGGAAGAGAGCTGTTTAGATATGGCAGTACCATGGAAGAGAGCTGTTCAGATAGGGTGGCACTATGGAAGTAGGCTGTTCAGGTAGGATGGCACTATGGAAGTAGGCTGTTCAGGTAGGATGGTACTATGGAACAGCTGTTCAGGTAGGATGGTACCATGGAAGAGAGCTGTTCAGGTAGGGTGGTACCATGGAAGAGAGCCGTTCAGATAGGCTGGTACAATGGAAGAGAGCTGTTCAGATAGCGTGGTACCTTGGATGAGAGCTGTTCAGATAGGGTGGTACCAAGAAGAGAACTGTTAAGGT
Source organism: Lithobius niger (assembly GCA_023313725.1). Lineage (NCBI taxonomy): Eukaryota > Metazoa > Arthropoda > Chilopoda > Lithobiomorpha > Lithobiidae > Lithobius > Lithobius niger. Next base: position 13,244 of record JAHWFP010143197.1, on the reverse strand, counting down.
AAGGTGGTATCCTTGAAGAAAGATGTTCAGGTAGGGTGATACCACAGAAGTTAGCATTCAGATAGGCTGGTACAATGGAAGAGAGCTGTTCAGATAGCGTGGTACCTTGGATGAGAGCTGTTCAGATAGGGTGGTACCATGGAAGAGAGCTGATTAGATACGGTTGTACCATAGTAGAGAGCTGTTCAGATAAGGTGATACTATGGAAGAGAGCCATTCAAGTAGGGTGGTAACCATGGAAGAGAGCTGATTGGGTTTGATGGGACCATGGACAAGAGCTGTTTGGGTTTGATGGGACCATGGACAAGAGCTGTTTGGGTTTGATGGGACCATGGACAAGAGCTGTTTAGATGGGTAATACCATTGTAGAGAGCTGTTCAAGTAGGGTGTACTATGGAAGAGCTGTTCAAATAGGGTGGTACTATGGAAGAGAGCTGTTCAGGTAGGGTAGTACCATGGACGAGAGCAGTTTCGATAGGGTTGTACCATGGAAGAGAGCTGTTCAGATAGGATGGTACTATGGAAGAAAGCTGTTCACGTAGGATGGTACAATGAAGAGATCTGTTCAAGTAGGGTGGTACCACAGAACAGCCGTTCAGGTTGGTTGGTACTATGTAGAGCTCTTCAGGTACGGTAGTACCATGGAAGAGAGCTGTTAAGATAGGGTGGTATCATGGAAACGACACAGTAGCCATCGAACTGGACTCTTCCTCTAGCTGTGATATCATTGCGTAAATATGCCCTCACCACTGTGTTGTACCTATTGTAGGTTCCCAAGGACTTGTCGCCGTGTTTATTGGTAATTACTAACTTTTGCAGCTGCTAAGCACAAAAGGGCAAAGTTACCCCTGAGGAAGTGACATGTGGATAAAGACTAATGTAGTTCATAATTATTCAAGTTCAGTTCACGGCTATCGCTACGTAGATTGTAAAAAAGGATTACTTCATTACGTTAGTCTAGTGAAGTCCATTCTGTAGTGGTACTTCCTTTATGTTGTTTTACAGTGATTTAAGGTATTTAATTTACTGTCAAGTTTCTGCAGAATGCATTTTAACTTTATTAGCAAGCAGCAAAACAAACTTGCCATCTTCCTTATTACTCTTTAATAATTCAGGCCGAATTCATTTATGTTTAGCATATATTAAGAAACATTATTTTTTTTGGTCTGCCGTGAATCTCTGTTATGAAGTCAGCGATGTCAGATGGTCAACATTTGATTGTAAACGATGTAGGTTGAGTGACGGAGGGTTTGCCCGATGAATTAATGAATATATATAAACAAACGATTGCATTTTTTTCGTCAGGAGGGAATTGAAGCAAACGAAGACGTGCATTATAAATTGCTTTCGACGAAAAACTTTGCAGACTGTTTACGTATTGTCGACGACGAATGATATTTTTTGTGTAATTATTTCTTGAGCTTACATCGTACGGCGCAAGTGCTCGTTATAGATGAATGAACCATTTCTATTTTGAGCAATACTAGATGGTGTAGAGCGAAAAGTAATCTAAATAGGTGAGAATAAATTCCGTAGTCTAGTCACTGGTGGTACGCGGCAGTATCATGATGGACAGTTCTGGCTGGGACTTTGCCATGTATCTTTTTCTAGTTATTGTTAAGATATCTGCTTTTTTATAGCCGATGAAAATATTATTACCTTTTTTATAGCAGTTTCCCCCTTTTGAGCTTAAATTTCGTAGAAGTTTGAAGGTTGGCCTCCCTGCTGGGCTCGTAATAGTTCTGCGCATGCGCAAGCTTGGGCTAGTCTATATAAGCTGACTGGGCAAGCCGAACCTCATCATTTTTCCTAGGGCGCTCACGCTAGTGTGATCACCCTTGCGCTTACTTCCCCAAAAAAGAAGAGGAATGCTTGCCGCCGGTTACTCGATTGCCTTCCAGGGAACCATGGATGCGTCGACCACCGGCTCCCCGGTTGCCTCCTCTTGTGTGGCCCTTCCTAGTCCTGGATCCCTTTCTTCCGACTCGGTTCCCGATCCACCTCTCTCGGAATCCCTCAACCCGTGTCGTCGCTCTATGTCCACCTCATAATCCTCCATCGTCCACCTTCCCGCAACTTGTTTCCACATTCCCCTCGGAGGCAAACAGGGGAGCCTTCCAACCACGGGACATAGCATCATACTGTCCCCGACCATTCCTCAGACCTGGCCAATTACCACGATCCCCTGCGTTGCCGATCCTACCTTCGCCAGTTACTTCGATTCCTTTGGATCCAGTCCTACGCACTCACCCCGGTTCAGTCTGTCGTGTGCAAGCTCTCTACCGGTTCCTTTTTCTGTCTTCAAGCGCACGTTCTGTGACCCATCCAGTTCGCTGATTATCTGCTGCTATGCCAGTACCTCTGCTTCGTTGCTCCCGGTGCGGATCTACTCTGCTCTGAAGAATGGGACAACACACTCGACGTCACCTACACTCTTGCGGGATCGAATTCCCATCCCTTCCTATCTCTCGTTTCCCGGTCCCCTCGCCTCGTCCGATCCTACAAGCCATCGGTTGCTGGTATTCATTGTTTGTCCTCACCTCGCCGCCCCAAGACATTGACTCTGCCTGTCTCTTGTGCATCCACCAGCCTTTCCTTTCCGTCCTGCACTAGTAGCATTACCCCTCTGGTCCCGCGATCCCCTGCCGATCCCCTGTTCTAAATGTCATCCCTTGAGTTTAAAAAAAAAAGGGGGCAGAAAAGAGGAAAATAACGGACCAACAGCACTGTGGCTGCGCATGACTTTCGGATCACTTCATACGAAGACCTTGACCATCGACAATGCTCTTCAGCTCACAGTGCTGTTCCCTATCCAACGACTTGCCATTCAACCGTTAAGTTCTTTACCCTTTCGTCACATGCTTTCTACATCTAACATTATGAAACGTACGATCCCCAGTTGCCTCTACGGTTACCCTTCGGTTCTTGTTGATTCCTCAGTTGCCAGCTATCTCTACGTTGCCTCGATTACCCTCCGATTAACACACTACCATTCCCCGGACTTCAAGCACTTCACGAACAGACCCTCGCCCCAACTTCGATTGCTCTGTCCCAACAGTTCGTACCTTCGATCCCCTTCATTCATGTGGTTACCCCTTCTCCGGTTGCCCCATGACCACCTCATTCTCTACCTCACCAAAGGAACCGCTCGTTGCATTGCTTCGCCCACACGCTTTGTCTTACATCACACTTTGAGGCAATAGAAGTTTAACCTACGATTCTACACCTAGACATCCAGTTGCCTGAACACACCTGCCTCACGATTCTTCCAAGGTTCCAGACGATTCCCTACAGGTTTCCAAACCGTCCAAAAAAAATAGAAGAGAAAAATCATTCCTATCTCGTGACCCGCACTCGCGTTGTCATCATGTTCCCTGATTCCCCGATTGCTGATCCTCCATATTTCACCTTCACTCCGTCACCACACTTGCACACGTCAAACTGGTGGATACCAGCGATCCCTCCACTACAAGTACATCCCACTCACTCGGTCCCACTATAGCCTCGATTACTGATTGCCACTTTGGTTACCGTTATCGCCGCCAGGGGTGTCCCGATCGCAACCGCTTTGTCTCTTTCCCGTGCTTTACAGTGTGACTTTCGCCCATCCCGACACATCATGTCCGACTCCTCTTCGTCGGAGAAACCGCTGCCTCCGGTTCCCAACGTTCCCTCACCCAAGCCTTGTCGTTGCCTCGGATTTTCCTGTAAGACCACTCACTTTGATCCCCACCCCTGTTGCCAGAAGCACCGGGAATGCGATGGGGACTAAAAGAAGTGCAAAATCTGCCTTACCATCCCGCCGACAAAATGGATCGCCATTAGGAAGAAGCAAAAGCATTCACGCCAACGCTCTGCCAGAGCAGCTCAGAAGAGAGCACTCCTCCATGCCCAATCTTTACCCACAAGCAAGTCTTCCTTACCTGACACTCGACAGCCTGTTCACCCTTCAACACAATCTACTGCTTCGATTCCCGGTCCCACACGTAAGCCGGTGCGCATCAAGAAAGCCACAGTACCTTTGGCGCCTTGTCAACCAGTAACATCTAAGCAAGTGCGTCTTACGGTTCCCCCATCTTCATCACCTTCCAACTGTCCTGCCACCACTTCCACGGCAACCCAGCCAGCTCCAACGCCGTTACTTTCATCTTCTCCACCGGCTGCACCCTTACCCTCTGCTGCGATCTTAAGGGAAGCCATTCTCCGTGGTGTTCATCTTTCCGCCCGTGAACAAGAAAATTTGGATTTTAATATCAGTTTTGTGCTCTCCTTCACTGAACGATTCGCTGCGGAACTTGCTTCTCTTGGTGCCTCCACAGCTACGCTTTTCCACTCTTCAAGCCTCTGCTGCTGCCATCGATGACATCCGTGCCGAAAACGCTATACTAAGGGCAACCAATGAGGCCTACAGCAACGAACTTGAAATTGTGCGTCTGAAGAACACACCCTGCGTATCAACTATGCCCTGATTAAAAACAATCATCGATGGGTGCTCATATCCCAACATCCCCTCCGTGAGGGCTTACTATTGCGCACGGTCATGCACAAGACGAATACTTCTCTTCGTGCCTCCACAGCTTCGCTTTCCACTCTTCAAGCCTCTGCTGCTGCCATCGATGACATCCGTACCGAAAACGCTGTATTTTAAGGGCAACCAATGAGGCCTACAGCAACGAACTTGAAATCGTGCGTCAGAAGAACACACCCTGCGTATCAACTATGCCCTGCTTAAAAACAATCATCGATGGGTGTCACCTATCCCAACGTCCCCTCCGTGGGGGCTTACTATTGCGCACGGTCACGCACACGACGATTGCTCAACGCCCCGTCAACCGCGCAATTCTGGTCACCAACGGTTCCCTCCTCCTCATCACAGGAACCTTCCCCTTCAGTTGCCATGATACATGACGCCGCTCCATCTCCGTTGCCGTCTCCATTCATAGATCCCTCTGCAACTGTGACATCCCATCATTCCCCAACTTCCGATCCGCCTCTCTTCACCTCAGAAGCCCGTTTACTTACTTGGACTGACACCGCATCGAAACACACTCTTGCCATCTCCAGCTACTCGGTATGGCAATGTGACGACACACCGGACTTTGTTCCAGTATTTCATGGCCTCGATCCCCCATGTTCCCCATGCCGATCGCGAGCCAAGGGGGCAGCTTCGGTTTCTGCATCTTACAATAATTCACTCATTCCACAATCTGCCTTATTTTTGGACCCGCGAAGCATCTATTCAACTGGCTTCTTCATCACTCAAGAGACCTGCGGACTATGTGTCTTCGCCAAATTTTCCACGAGCCCATCAGTTTTTGTCTCAACCAAATCCCACGACCTGTACTAGCGCCGATTGACTCTCGATCCCTCATCAGCTGCATTCCTCTTGCCATTACCGAGTCCGGTTCTCTCATTATCACCATGTCACCACCAATATCACGATGTCACGTTCGACCTGCCGATTCCGGTTCCATCACGGTTCCCACCATTCGTTCCTGTCCACCTACATCCATTCTGGTCTTCATTCAAGTGTCACTCCTCAAGATCCTTTAGCTTCCTTCCCAACAAGGTAAGCAGGTTTGACGTAATACTACTTGTTTTACCTTGTCCCCCGCAGGATGCAAGACCCCTTACTGCTGAACTGTTCTCTAACTATTCCAGGCTGAAGAAAGATCCTTCACAGTTCGCACCCTTAACCTCCCACTTATACGATACATTCGACCCTTTGCCTCTGTCGGCTGTCATGTTCCGTTGTGGGCATAGTTTTGGCTTTAAGGTTGTCTTCTCCGGGACTGGTTCCTAGGGTGTGCTGGCTCGTAAGGCAGGAAACTCCAACCTAGTCTCTCCTCTAGGTGACAAAGTCTGCTAAAAAAAAAAGGTAATGTATATTTCATCGGCTATAAAAAGACTAAAATACCAGGGCCTGCACCTGGTTGATTTTAGTTTTTATTGCCTAACTGAAAATATTCATTACCTTTCATCCCGCCCTGCCTCCCCTCCATGAACTAGGTTCTGGATTTGGGAGAAATGATGAGGTTCGGCTTGCGCAGTTGGCTTATAAAGACTAGCCCAAGCTTGCGCATGCGCAGAACTATTACGATCTCAGCAGGGAAGCCAACCTTCAAACTTCTAGGGAATTTAAGCTCAAAAGGGGGAAACTGCTATAAAAAAGGTAATGTATATATTTCACTTAACCAATAAAAACTAAAATCAACCAGGTGCAGGCCCTGGTATTTTAGTCTTTTCAGACAGGGCTAGGCTGGGCTCAGTCACCGTGATTGCTAATTAACACTTGTTTTCCATCTACACTCTGCTTATTTGAAGTTAAGGTTGATGCAGTTGGGAATGTCTTCAACTTGGTAAAAGCCCCCGTAACCCTCATTCAGTTACAAATTAATTTTTTTTTCACGTTTACCAAATAGCTTTCCACCATAACATTGGTTGTTTGATTTAATTTATCATTAATGTTGTTGATAAACAATTATGTGCGTCGATTGTTCTTGTGGAGATTGTGTTTGAATGGCATGCAACTCCAAAGCATTTTGTGTTTGTTGAAACCAACGCAACAATGCAGCCTGGTAATACGGAGAAAACCACCGGAATAAGGGGCTTCCTAAAACTGAATTGCCTCAAAATATTGCTCTGATGTTGGTGGTTAAAATTAATTTTAAAGTGCAGGGCAGTTCTCAAGTGACTCGGGCAGCCATTTCTCCCACTTGCTTTGTAATGTAAAGAAATTAACAGAGTTTTTATATGCCGACGAAAATAGCCATTACCTAGAATTTATAGCATTCTACTCTGATTGCTTTGCTCCTAGAGATTAAAGTTATCTGCACGTCCCTCTGTATATAAAAGAGCTTGGGAGCCTCGTCCAACACCTTTTCTTCTCAAGGACCCGACCGGATCGGACATGCTTTGCATTGCTCTTGCCTTTCCATCTACCTTCGCACCTTCGCCATGCCTTGTGCCATTAGCCTCAATCCCCCCTCGCACCAAATGTGCGCCGAAGGAGGATTTAGCCCAGGTAACAATCCCGCCATCTGTTCCTCCTTCGCCCAGGGCCCCTCCTCCTCCACTACCAGAGTTTTCATCCCTTTTGGCGGCTTATTTGGAACCACAGCCCCCCTTCGGGTAGCAGAGGAGCTATTCTCCAAGCCACTTCCATTATCCCGATTCAGTGCGACCAAGCTGCTGCTGCCGCCACTCATTTGGACTTTTCTACACTTCAGGGTGAACTGTTCAAAGCGAAGGAAAACTACGTTCTCCTCAACTTTCAAGTAAAGAAGAGAAAAATCGCTCATAAGCGTAGGACAAACCATCCTTCGTCAGTACCTCTGGAGCTTTCTTCATGATTCTCTCTTCGTTCTTCCAGCCCTCCGGTGAACTCCTCTCCAAGGAAGAGGTACACAGGCTCATGAAAACAGCCCTTCAATCCTTTGGATGTAATCAAAAACCTCTCTCTCCTCTCAACCAAAAGCGCCCTTCGTCTGACCAAGTTCTCTCTCCTCAAACGACCAATACTAACTTGGTTTTGCCTTCTTCGCACTCCTATGCACATCCCGTACCATCAAATAGAAGTGATGCCGAGGTTCTTTCCACTGATTCTAGGACTCCACACCCTTCATTATCCCATGAAGGATCCCGGCATGCTCACTTTGCTTTTTTATTCACAGACGACCCTCACCCCTCGGCGATCCCTCTTTTGGACCTCCTCAAAATGGTCGAAGACATCATACCAGACTGTTTCCTGTACAAGCCTTCGCCTTCCACTGGACCTATAAAGAACCGTAGCCTTTCCACAGGCTTTGGTTTTGGACTACGGGACCATTTCTCACGCCAGCCAGCTATTCTAGGGCAATCAATGACCCTCTTTAACGACTTTCCTTTGCAATGGCGGTCTCCTGTTAGGAAAGGGTGCCCCATCAGAACTAGACAAAGATCCTCCTCAACCTCGGCCAGGCCGAGAGGCATCCTTCTTCTGCCCTCTTGGTGATGCCTCAGTTAACCCTAAAACTATACGTATCCACAATCAGAATTCCTTCAGAATTTTGACTTTGGCACTTCTCTCTTTATCCCAAGGAAGGTCTGTTCTCAAAGATAATGACCGTCTCCTTCGTCTTGGCCTTCGTGCTGCCTCCCAAGCCGACGTCCTCAATACGGCACCTAACACACTCTGCGAAAGATTATCAACGGAAAGCAACCAACTTGAAGCAAAACGTCTCACCTTCCTCATTGACCAAGTTTTTCGGAAAGCATGCTTCGATACATACCATTCCATGAATTGGCTTACTAAAAGCTTTATTCAACTCGTCCTTGATCCTTTGCGATGTAGCACTGGATTCTGCCCTTTCTTCGCTTCGTCTCTTCCCCCACAGTTTGCGCTCAACTGTCCACAGAAATTCTGGCCCTGCTATCCATACAAGCCATCCAAGAATGCCCCAACCCTTTCAGCCCAGGCTTCTACAGCTCTATCTTTCTTTGCCCCAAGAAAACTGGTGGCGACAGACTCATATTTAACCTTCGTCCTCTAAACAAACTCATTCAAAATTCCCACTTCTAGATGGAAACTTTAGAATCCATTTGTCAATTCCTTCGCAAAGGCTTTTAGACAGCATCACTCGATTTGGAAGATGCTTACCGTTACGTACCCCTACACGTATCAGTACACCACCTCTTCTGCTTCTTCTACAACAACACAGTTTACGAATTCCAATGTCTACCCTTCGTCCTCAATACCACCCCTCGCATATTTACCGCCCTTCTAAAACTAGTACTAGATTTCTTGCATCAACAGTGAGTATCTGCCCACACTTATGTAGACGACTGGCTCCTCCCCCACGAGAAACTTACCCTACTTCTTCGACATCTTGCCTTTGCAATCCATCAATTTCAACTTCTAGGTTTTGGAATCTTCCCAAAATCTCGCTTTACCCCTTCTCAGACCTTCGTTTTTCTCGGGGTAACCTTCGACTTAGCCTCAGCTACCATCACACCATCTGTCGAACGGATTATCAACACCATAGCATCAATCCGAAATATTTTCTGTTCCCCAACCTGCAATCTTCCAGAGCGCAACTCGATCATTGGCAAGTTAGAATCTTTAGTCCCTTACGGGAAATGGATGGTACGACTACTTCACCATTTTTGCATCGGCGAGTGGAGCTCAGCCTCCCACATATCTCAACACTGACTGTTACCTCGCTCCTTTCCCCTCTGTATTCTACTATGGGGGGCAGACATATTGATCCTGTCTCGATCAGTGCCCCTTCAGGAACCAACACCAGGTCTAAATCTCTTAACAGATGCCTCTCTCCAAGGTAGGGATCACACATATTGCAAGTCATCAAATCTCCGGATCTGCCCCCATCCATCTTTTTCCCCCGACGAAAGGAGCCATATGAACATTCTGGAACTCAAAAGCCGTCTTCCTTGCCCTACAGCATTTCCAGGAATTAATCTCAGGGAAGGTAGTTCAAGTTTACTTGGACAACACCACCGTCGTTGCTTATCTTCGCAACAGCAGCGGGACAAGATCCTGCAGTCTCCACGATCTCACATCTGACATCTTTCACCTTTGCATCACAACGAAAACGGTTTTACTTTCACTACACCTTCCAGGCAACCACAACGTTATTGTCGACGATCTTTCCCGATGCCATCTTCCATCATGAGAATGGACACTTCAGTCTGCAAATTTCTGTTCAACATCTGGGGAGGTCCATAGTCGACCTATTTGCCACGAGGCACAATGCCAGACTTCCGCACTTCATCAGCCTGGTACCACATCACCAAGCATGGGCAGTGGACGCCCTCACGTTTCCCTGGGAGTACCTTTTTCGCGTACCTGTTCCGTCCGTTCAAACTGCTCCCCTCAGTTCTCCCGAAAGATTTCACAGACACCCGGCCTATTTCTACTGATTAGTCCAGATTGGTGGCTGCCGGATGGTTCCCACTGTTACTTAACCTCCTCATCAATCTTTCTTGCCAGCTCCTCAACATGCCGGAATAAGATTCCATCCAAGGCTACCATCCCTTCGACTACATGGGTGGCTACTATCATCGGACTCCTCACGGCGGCAGGGATTTCTACAGAGAACAAGCCCCCCGCATCGCACAAATAGCATTCAGGGCCTCTACCAAGAATATCTACGATAGGCACTGGTTGCAATGGTTTCATTTGTGTAACGCAAAACAAACTAATATAATCTCTCCCACTTTACCACAATTTCTAGACTTTCTCTAACCTTTTCGAGAAAGGCTTGAAAGGATCTGCAATCCTAGTTTATCGTTCAGCTCTTGGCACCGTCTTTAAAAACGCCAATAGCCAGTACCTTCTCGACGACTTTTGCATCTCATCTTTGATAAAGCCTTTTCAACCTCGAATGACCTATCACCAACCGTTGGTTTCCGGACTGGGGACCTCTCCGTTGTCTTCACCTATTTGCTGACATATCCCAATGAGCCTCTGTCGACTTGCCATTTTCGATTTTTAACCCACAAAACTGTCTTTTTGCTAAGTTTGTCATCTGGCACTTTCTCCTGCTGACTGTTTCTTTTTCTCGGATTTTAAAGTAGTCGCCTTGATTGCTCGAGCCTCATTTCGAACTACAACCCAGAAACCCCATGAACGTTTCTCTCCATTTATTATCCCAGCCTTATCCAACATCTTAGGAAATGAACCTGAGTGGGTCCCGTGTCCGGTTAGGCTCTTCGAATTTACTTAGACGGACAGACTCTCTGGAAAGGGCTCACTCAGCTCTTCGTACCTTTCGCCAGACCTGATGGGGTTACTTCATCCCACATGATCGCTTTCCACATTCCACAGTAATGTGCTGATTACTGACATTCTTGAGGCCGCATCCTAGCGCCACACTACCGTCTTCACTTCCCACTATTTTCGGGATATGTCCTGCCAGGCCGAAAGACTATGTTGTCTAGGACCTTTTGTTGCTGCTAGACGAATTCTCTAGAACCCCTTGAGCATTAGCATCTGTTTCCTTGGGACGCAGGCTATCCCCATCAATGCTTCGATATGCAAAGTTTGATAACGTTTGGGGAAGCCGGCCCGCATCTAGGGTAACCCGTCCGATGGTGCCCACCACCATCTGTGACGAGGTTTCGTGGAATGCTGTATGTTCCAGGTAATGTACATTTTCATCGGCATAAAAAAACATCAATTTACCAGTGGACCCCGGTTGAAATTGGTTTTTTATTGCCTAAGACGAAAATATACACGACCTTACCCACCCTACCTCCCCTCGACTTCACCACCTGGGCACACAGAGGAATAAAAGGTGTTGGACGCTGCTTCCCAGCCCTTTTATATACGGAGGGAGGCGCAGTGGGATGCGCATGGGGCTGCGGGACTGGCGGCTCTATAACTTTAATCTCTAGGAGTAAAGCATTCTGAGAAGTAGAATGCTATAAATTCCAGGTAATGTATATTTTCGTCTTAGGCAATAGAATCCAATTTTAACCAGGGTCCACTGGTAAATTGATGTTTTTGCTTGGTGTGCCCATTGCTACCATTGTTTTTCGTTAGATGGGTGCAACATTTAGGTAAGGCTGCTCGGTTCGGAAAGTTCGTTCCACAAAATTCAGCAATATCAAGAATGTATTTTTTCTTTGGACATCGTTTTAGTTCGATTTAAAACTGCATAAAATAGTAGTACTACTTTCGTAAGTCTTGTTTTTTAATCAGCAGTTTTTTTTTATGTCTACCGTAGAGCCTTTCCGCAAAAAGTGCCCTTCTGAAATTCTCCAAACCAACCAAATTCGAACTTGACCTCGTCCTTATTTAATTAAAAATTTAGCCCTTAAGCGACAGTCGTCGCCTCCCCCCCCCCCAC
>JAHWFP010143196.1:10957-29509 GCA_023313725.1 Lithobius niger | reverse complement strand
AATTATATGGAAAGGAAAACTAGTAAGCCGTACATGATCATTTTATCCGATCGGTAAAATATTTATCAGGAATTCCAGACTAAAAAAGCGGAGAAGGTGTTAGGCTTGCAAGAGTGGTGTTTGAGTAGCAAACATGTGTGGAGATTGCTAGTATACTGTGTTAGCGTATGTTGCAAGGGCTGTAGAGTGGTCAGTGTTTCTTTGGTTTGGTTGTTTTAGTTGTGTTACGTTGTTATGGCTGTACTTAATTGTACTAAAAGGTGCATGGCCTTGGGCCAAAACCCGAAATAAACATGTAGTCGAAAGAATCCGTGTTACAGCTAAACGATATAGATTTAACCCAAACTAAGCTACGTTATTAATTTCGAGTTGGCTGCTAGAAACGATAGAATGGCGTATTTATTTCGCAGATGCAGGCTTTCAGAGCTGAGTTGAATTGTTTCAAAGTGGCCAGCAACAATCGACTGCATGCGTAAAGCTTTGTAGCTCGACGCCATAGCTGTAAAGAAGGTACACGGATTACAAACAAAAACGTCAAGTGTGCCGTAAAAAAGGGGGTTATATGATTGAATTTTCACTTGTTAAAATGAACACGGATAAAAATTGATGATTTTTAATTGAAAAATAAAATGTACAATTGAGAAAATTTCATCTGTTTAGGTGCTGTTGTGCTTTACCAATCATATATTTAAAACGTAAAGCACAACAGCACCTAAACAGATGGAATTTTCTCACTTGTACATTTTATTATTTCAATTAAAAATCATCAGTTTTTATCCGTGTTCATTTTAACAAGTGAAAATTCAATCATATAAACCTTTTTTTTACGGCACAGTTGACGTTTTTGTTTGTAATCTACATCATTAAAATCATACGATGTGCGTGCGTGCGTGCGTGCGTGCGTGCGTGTTTGTACCTCTACTCCTGTGGAACCAAAGCACCTACAACGATGGGAGTAGAACCAAACGAAAGATAATTAAATTTCGCTTTTAATAGGCATATTTTCATTGCTGTAACTTGGTATTATCGCCCTCAAATATGCGAAAGAACCTGAAAAACTAACGTCCAAGTTTTTTTAAAGCCTCATGATGTTTGTTTATGACGTCATAGTTTGTTCATGAAACCTCCACGAGCAAAGGGAGATGATCTGGAGCGCAGCGAGATGCGGCCGAATGAGCTGAAAAAATAACCTAAACGTTATTACACATACAGACATACAAATCTTAAAATCGGTTTCTGTATTAACTAACTTGATGCATGGAAAAATCAAAACAATAGATTTGGTTTTAAAAGGGTGTCAAACATTCGTGTTTCTGAGACACAGAGGCGCATGGATTGAGCGAGCAAAGCGAGCGATTTTCACATAAAGTAAACCTTTTCAATGTGTGTCTCGCTTTGCTATATCAATCTTTCATCTCTCACCTTCGTAGGAGATTACATCTGACGTTCTGCAGATGTTCCTCCAAGTGAGGGATCATCAAGAAAACCCATACAAAGTGTATACTAACACAAATTACAAGTGATGTGTGGTTCTTAGTGGTTACATTGATTCAGTCACGGTTCTGAGGAAATGTCAGCGCTGATTGTCTGCGCTGATTGATGCAGTAAAGCCATCCGAAAAACGTGTACTGCACTCGGACCATTTGCCTGATCGTTTTAGACGTGGAATCTCTGTCAGCAGCACAATAGTTGCAAGATGAAAGCTCCTCGAGCGAAGCGAGACGACGCGGAATGAGCGAGCGAAGCGAGCGACTCCGCTAGTATATATGTATGATTGAAGTCCTCGCTCCAGCAAAACAAAAACTATTAATTTCTCCGTTTCTATTCAATATATTTCGACCAAACTTGGCCAGATAGTAAATAGCAATTTTTCCCAACAATACCAACTTTTATGCAATTCCGTGCAAGAGTAAACGTACGGAGCCATGCGGAAATTTGAAAACTTGTTGTTCTGGTTCTTGTTCTTGTTCTTGTGCGACACGGTTTCAGAAAAAACGACTGCACCTACCTAAAATTTGAAACATGATCTAGACCAGAAATTTCCCTGGGCTTCATCATCACAGATATAACTTTTTCTATTGGTCGAGCCATTCCGGAGTTATGAACGATCGCTTTGATTGTTTAACATTGTTTTAACCATTGTAATTAGGAAACAATGCCACTCAGCAAACTCCATATCCATTCTTCGTGCACGTGTTATGTCTTTGCTAAAAAGCTGATTGTTGAAGGGTGAAATGAAAGAATGGTGAGCTGAAGAGTGGTGAGCTGTGGTGATAGGAGGAGTTTGTAAAAGTGTTTTGGATATGTGTATGTATCATGATAGATAGGGCGTACGGCTACGGGCCACGGCTCTGATTAAATTATCGTGAAAGAATGGGAGGTGCAGGTTGGCGGCAGTTTGAAGTGTGGTTGTTTTATTAATGTATTTGTAGATAGGGCGTACGGCTTTGGGCCACGGCTCTGAATAAATACTCGTAGAAAGAATGGGAATGGGTGGCGCATGACAAGGGCAGAGCGCTGTTTCGGGTTCAGCCTATCTGTGGTGTGCGTTCTGTCCTGCACAAGTTGAGTTATGCTGAGGCAAAAGTGCTTTCGCGATTGAGGACAGGCCACTCCCTTCTGTGTGGCCACCAATTTAGGTTTGCATGGGTGGACACTCCACTGTGCCCTTTGTGCAAAGTGGAAGTTACGCCGGAGCATTTTATTGCTGTGTGCCTCTTGTATGAGAGCTCACGTGCCTCAATAGCCAGGTTTTTTGGAGCGGCCCCAACAGTTGACTAGCTATTGTCAACGGCACCAGCCAAACTAACATTGTGTCGGCTGCGATGTCTAGCCAGGTTTTGCAAAGCAACAGGAGTAGCGGTCTAGCATTTGCTCGTGTGATTCCCGCCTTGGCCTTGCAGCTTCTTCGCAGTGAGTGCAGCAATCCCATCAAGAGAACGCACGATGTGCCCAGTGTGATATCCTAGGCGGGGACACACCTTAGCCCAGCGTGGGCACCAATGGTAATAAACACACGGACTACCAGAGTGTAGGCTACAGCTGATAAGACAGCGAACTTCCTGTTTACAGCTCCTTAAATACAGGGAAGTCATGTGATGCACTTAAGACAATATACAATTGTGGAACAGCCTATTTAGTGGTTAAAGGGTTATCTTGGTAGGGTTAACATATAGACATGAAATTGATGGCTGCCATTGTGGAGCACACAAGTGACGACTCCACAATGCAGCGAGCGAAAAAAAAAACAAAAAAAAAATAATGTAAGCCTAGCTGGAAATAAAATCATGATTACGAAGGCAAGATGTATTTTTTAGTGCACTACCTATTTTTAAAGAAAGATACATAATTTTTCGCTTTCGAGGAAAAACTAAACACTATTTTTGAAAGCTGTTTTACAAAAATAAAGAACTGAAGATGTACATGATTGAGCAAAAAATTAAACATTAATAAACTGGCTGAAAACTTGCCAGTTTTAAATTTCTGTTTTGATTTCTGGAGCAATTTTACAATAAATTCAATTTAAATTTTCAATGTTGTTTTAATTTCGTAGCGTTGCTTTGGATTAGGCTTCACCGGAGTGGGAATTGCGGCTCCAAGCAATTTTTTGTTCCGATGTCAGAAGTGTTTAGGTACATGAAAAGACAAAAAGATACAAAAAAGATAAAATCGTGAAATCAATTTTTCACACGAACAACAAAATACACTTACATTTTTACCTAATTTTAAAGGTGGACATTTTTAAAATTAACAGAGCCAATTCTCTGCACGAATAACTAGGGGACAAAACGTTTTAGCGTTACTCGCTACAGTTTAAAAAGAACTATCATTTAATTCATATATAACGGATTACAACAAAAAAAACGAAGAAGTTGTAGCCAAATGGTAATTTTGCAAAAAAACTACAAATTGAGCTTGTCTGGAGCTCTACGCAGTCTCTTTGAACGATGAGCATTTTGAAGCTGCGCTGCAATATCAACCTGTGTTGGTGATAGCACAACTTTGCGTTTATTGGGATTCGGTTTCGCTTTTTTGTTAGCATGACCTGGCTTCGGTGGTGATTGCTTAGTGGACGGTGACGTAATAATCGATGGAGATTGTGACCTTTCTGGCTTAGAATTTCCTTCAAGAGGGGCGCTGGTAGTAGCCAAAGGTGATTGGTTATTTACGTTAGCAGACTCATCCACTTCGTGTGTGTGGGGTAATTTCGCTGGAGATTTCCTGCCAACTGGTGACTCGCGATGTAAATTCTCAGGTGATTTTTCAAGCTGTTGGATTGGTGGAATTTTTCCTTCAGTAACAGAAATTGACTTTCTGGATTGGCCGAGAGATCGACGCTCAGGAACTACGTCAGCGAAACTTGGCTTATCCCGTTGTTTGCCGCCAAAAGACATGCGTTTGAAATTTGAGTGATCTTGCTCATTATGCATGGAGAAATTACTGCTTTTCGCCGTCGAAACAAGTGCGTTTGGAGGCTGTTCTGGATAATCATTTTTCCGCGGTATGTAACCTTAGCTGTTCGCGATGTTTGCGAATTGTATTACCGTTAGTATCAACGATAGTACAAGACTGATTTTCACATTTTTGGTTAACCATACCGACTGACCATAGCCTGTCATTTGTCGTTGAAAAGTCACGATACCAAACCTTTTCACCTATTTGATACGTTTTCAACTCACGATGGTGGGTGCTCTGTACTTGTTTTAATTGTTTACGGCGTACGGCTGCAATAGGGTCAGGGAACAATAAATCCAGCCGAGACTTTAATTCTCGGTTAAAATATAATTTTCCGGGTGTTGCTTGCGTGGTAGCGGAGATAGTGATTCGTGCTGATAACAAGTAAGAATTTATACTCTCTTGAATAGTAGACCCCTGTCACCGCGCGGCCTTGTAGACTCTCTTGAAATTACGGACGTATACCTCAGCCAAACCGTAGGTCCAAGGCGCAAAACTTGGCCCGGTCATGTGCCTAATTCTGTTGGATTTTAACCAATTTTGGAATTCTGCTGACAAAAATTGGGCAGCATTGTCGGTAACTAAGCTGTCCATTAACCCATATAAAGCTATATGATTGTTTAAAACGTCAATGACACGCGCGGACGTTGTTGACTTCATTTTATGCACAAAAGGAATTTTTGAATGTGCGTCTACAAGAATGAAAAACATGTAATTGTCCATCGGCCCCAAAAAATCAGCGTGGAAGCGATTATTTGGTTTTAGTGGATATTCCCACGTATGCTTAGGACCTGACGTTTGAGTATCTTTATACTCTTGACAATTTTGGCATGATTTGACTTTATTTTCAATGTCAGAGTCAATCTTAGGCCACCAGACTTTTTGTCTAGCTAAACTTTTCAATTTAACTATGCCTAAGTGAGCACTGTGTAGATCTTTCAAGATTTGTCTCCGCAAGGCCGTCGGCACCAGGACTCTATACCCCCAAAATAAGGTTTCGTTTTCGACAGAGATTTCACCACGACGTGTGAAGTACGGTAACAGATCAGGAATTTCGCATTTGTCAGGCCAACCATGGTTCAAATAACGATAAACTTTTGAAAGGATTTTATCACGTTTACTTTCAAGAACGAGTGTCTCGTTTAAAACTGGAAGATTAGAAATAGTTTCTAAAGCAAGAATATTGTACTGCTCTTCTGCTTTCTCGAATTCCTCGGTATTTGGGAGGGGAAGGCGCGATAAAGCGTCTGCCGTCAAATTAAGTTTACCGGGAATGTGTTCGAATTCGTAATCGTAAGCATTAAGCATCACTGCCCAACGCTGAACCCTGGCGGCTGCCATCTGCGGTATTCCTTTTTTAGGGCCAAAAATCCAAACTAAAGCCTTCTGATCAGACTGCAGTATGAATCGCTGACCATAAACGTATTCATGAAACCGTTTCACTCCCCAAGCCACGCTGAGTGCTTCCCGGTCAAAATGCGAGTAGCCTCTTTCCGCTTGAGTGAGTTTACGTGAAGCGAAAGCTATCGGCCGTGATTCACCGTTTTTCATGACATGCATCAGGCACGCGCCGACCCCGTAGGGTGAGCCGTCACAAACGAGCTTGAGCTTTAATTTCGGATCGTAATGAACCAGAACTTTTGATTTAAGAAATAATTCTTTTACTTTACTCACGGCTCGGTCGCATTCTGCCCCCTAAACCCACTTCACACTTGGGCTTAACAAACGTGTTACTGGTGACAGAATATGAGCGAGATTTGGTAGATATTTTGAGTAATGGTTTATAAAACCCAGAAAGCTCTGTAGCTCTTGAATACATGTTGGGTTAGGAGCGTTTGAGACTGCTTCGATAACCTCAGGGAGTGTATGCAAGCCTTCTGCATTTATCATGTGGCCTAAATATTTTAATTCAGGCCGCGACAGTTTGCATTTCTCGATCCTAAGTTTGGCTCCTGCATCTTGTAAAGCATTTAACAGTTTATTTAACGATTCGTCATGCTCACCCCCTTCCCGCTCACCAGGATGTCATCATAAAACGGGAGACATTTGGGGATTTTACTGGTGACTTGAGTCATTACCCTCTGGAAAATTCCAGGACTGGACGCCAGGCCCAGGGGTACGCGAAGCCATCTAAACAAACCCAGGGGTGTATTTATTGTCAAAGCTTCTTGTGACTCTTTGTCGAGTTCAATTTGCAGAAATGCATCCTTAAGATCGATAAGGGAAAAAGTGTCACTGCCTGCTAATTCACTGAATAATTCTGCGGCCGTGGGAACTGGATAGTGGTCGACTTCGAGTTGAGGGTTCACGGTGGTTTTATAATCACCAATCACTCGGATTTGACCATCCGCTTTGTGAACTATGACGATCGGCGTAGACCACTGAGAAGTTTCCACAGGCTCTAGAATTCCAAGGCCAACCAGTCTACGAATTTCTTGGTTAACCTTTTCTTTGAGTGCTAACGGAACCGGTCTTACACGACTGTACACAGGCTTGGCATCAGGTTTTAAATGAATTTTGGCTTTAAAATTCTTAAACTTACCCATGCCTTCAGAAAATAGCTCCGGGAAACCCTTCACTATTTCGGAAGTGTCAACTGGCGTAATGCTAGTTTTAATTTTCTTAACACTTTTCTTAGGTTTCACTTTCGTTTGTAGGTCGTAAAAAGGATGGAAATTAACTCGAAAAATAGAAAGCCAATCCTTTCCCATTAATGCAGGTTTATATAATTTTGAAACTAAAGCATCCAAATGTTCGATTTGACCTTGAACTTCAACCTTCAGACTTACAGTGTAAATCGTGTTCTCAATTCCGTCAGTGTATGAGCGTATCGAGTAAGGACTGAGTTTTAAAGGACAGTCCGCAAAATATTTTTGATGCCACTCAGTAGGGATAATGGATGCATCTGCCCCGGAATCAAGTTCCATTTCTAGCTTGACACCATTTAGGCAGACTGGCATTTTCCATTTATGGATTTTCATAGAATTAACTACTACTATTATTTTGTTGGTTTGTAGGGGAATTGAAATCTGGTCCGCAGCCTGACTCAGTCCAAGAGTATTATTTTTCAGTACAAGATAGTCATTGTCTGAATCGTAATCAGACCCGGAACCAGACTCTGAATTTTCGGCTTCAACATCCTGGTCTTCTTCACTATCACTTTCGCGTTCGTGTTTGTTGACGCGTTTTTTGTAGCTATACTTTTGTTTTGTGTTCGGCCTAGCCTTTAAATTTGTGCTAGAACTTGCTTTAGGGTGGTCGAGTGATTTTAAAGTTCTATTCGAATGACTAGCTTTTCGGCACACGGCTTTTAAATGGCCGACAGTGTGGCAACGGCCACAAGTATAGTCTCGATATTTACAACGTGTTTTCACGTGGCCATTTTTGCCGCAACAATAGCAAATGAAATCCTTAGTGGATCTAGGCCTACTTGATGTTTTGTACGATTTTTTAGCTACATAATTAACAGCTCTAGAATGGCTTCTCAAAACGCTTTGGTCTGTTTCAGCAGATTCTAAGGATAAAGCTAAGGATGTTGTAGCCTTTAAATCCAGAGTCTGCTTCAACAACTCGCGTTGAATGACTTCTGATTGGATCCCCCCAATTAGGCGATCCCTAATCATTTCGCTGTTAATGTCTTTAATTTTTGCGAAGTCACAATACTTCGTCATTAGCTTTAAGGCAGCTAAATATTCCCCGATACTCTCATCTGATTTTTGCGATCTTCTAACGAATTTAACACGCTCAGATACCACTGAGGGCACTGGCTCAATGTCGTCTAAAACTTTTTTAACGAGCTCATCAAATGTTAATGAGTCGGGCAAATCAGGTGAGACGATATTAAGAATTCTATCAAACATTTTCTGGCCCACAGATGCCATTAGAAAATTAACTTGCTTGGTTGCTGGTATTTCTTTAGCTAAAAAAAAGTAACGAATTCGGCTGGAGTATTTCTCCCATGTGTCAGACTCGCAATCGAATTCCGAAAATAAACCAGCGGTTTTAAACGAACCCATGTTGACGTCGTCTTCACTATCACTAGATTCAAAATTTAGATTTAAATTAGAACTAGTTTCATTAACGCTTGCGTTCACTACTGAATTATTTTCAGTTTCACTTTCACTGCTAACTTTAGCAGTTACAGGTGGTTTGCTACCGACACCTGTCTTTGGCATAAGCCTACAAAATTAAATTTAATTAAATTTAATTACAATCCTGTTTAACATGCAAGGATTAAACTGGAGCACTCAAGACTACCGGTCACTTATTTAAACACAGAAATAAATCAAGCTTGACTGTAGCCTACCTAGTTGTATAAATTAACTGCCTACAAGTTAAATTTAAAGGGACTAGGCTTTAAAAAAATGTTTTACGTTCACCATTTGCAACGTTTTACAAAACAACACTTCTGGCCTAAGCCTCAGCACAGACCAGATTTCACTAAGTTTGAGCATAAACCTACGGTGTTAAATTTTACACCGGCACATACTAGCCCGAATATGGGCAATGGCACGATCGAATTTACAAGGGTTAATTTAGCAGCGCATTTTTCGAACCTTCAGGTTTATAATACTGCCTGTGCGGACACGCCAGTGCGTCGCTCTAGAACACTGCCAAGGTAAAATTAACCATAATAAATCCAATTGCCCACTTCGGTTCTAGTTGTTAAGGTACTAAATTTAACTGTTATCATTTCGTACCACACAGCACTACCACGTCAAAATAACACTGTTTGAAAAAGTTTAAACTCTGATAGGAATTCAGAGCACTAATTTTCATTGCCAAAATGAAAAAAATTTGCAACTTACCACAAATATGGAGCAAAGATGTGGTTGAAGACCTATAAGTTTAAGCTTAAGTTTTTAAAGATTACCAAAGGTACCGGACTCGTCGCCAACTGTGATATCCTAGGCGGGGACACACCTTAGCCCAGCGTGGGCACCAATGGTAATAAACACACGGACTACCAGAGTGTAGGCTACAGCTGATAAGACAGCGAACTTCCTGTTTACAGCTCCTTAAATACAGGGAAGTCATGTGATGCACTTAAGACAATATACAATTGTGGAACAGCCAAGGGCGGATCCAAGGGAGGGGCCGAGGGGACTGCGGCCCCCTCCAAGACAAATAAACTCGGAAAAACTGCCGAAATTGTTGTTGGAAAAGTACTAAATTACGACAAAAATGAAGGAAAAAGGAGAAAAACCGTCCTGCGGCCCCCTCCAAGGATTCATTTTGGATCCGCCCTTGGGAACAGCCTATTTAGTGGTTAAAGGGTTATCTTGGTAGGGTTAACATATAGACATGAAATTGATGGCTGCCATTGTGGAGCACACAAGTGACGACTCCACACCCAGGTTCAAGTTCCGTGTTCAAGGTTCCAGATTTGTTTGTACTTGCGGTCGCGGGAATGCCACAGCTGTTGGTTACGTTGAATGGTCCAGTGAGGTAGTTGAGTAACAGTTGTACTGTGGTGTGTTTTACTTGCAAAAGAAGTGCAATCATAGGCCAAGACCTAACAGAAGGAGGAAGGTGAAGACAGAATCCGAGGTCCCGGTTGGGCCTTAGCTCCAGTAGTTCCCATCCACCCCATGTGTCCGTGTGAACTTGCGTCGTGTGTGGTATGCTGTGTGTCGCAGTGGCTGGTGATTTCCAATTCAAGGAGCAGTGCATCACGGTGGCTCAGATAGCAAGTGGCAATAGTGGTCAGTGATTCAGTGGTACAGTGATACAGAGATTTGTGGTTGATTTTTGCGGTTGGGGTTTGTAGTAGGGACTTGCGGTTGAGATTTGTGGTTGTGGTTCATGTTTGTGTTGATTTAGATTGGTTATTTGTAGCATTGTACTTAGGAGCGTACGGTTTAGGACCACGGTTTCTGGGAAATAAATGAATGGAAGAAAGAATCTCTCTGTTGAGGGGATAGTGTGTTGTTGAGGTGATGTGATGTGTATTGATTTGTCAAATTGTGTTTGCATTGGGAATAATTTGTAATTAGTCGTAGTATAGGGTGCATGGCTCAGGGCCACAACCCTCAATAAATAAATTGAATTGAATTTAAAGAATCTGAAAGGGCCTTAGGGCTTCGTCGGGCAGATGACCGGGTGCGGTTAACGCTCGCTAAAACCCTTTGACCCTTTGAAAGAATCTGTGTTTCAGCTAAACGATATAGATTTAAACCAAACTAAGCTACGTTATTAATTTCGAAGCCGAAATTCGCAGCTAGAAACGATAGAATGGCGTATTTATTTCGCAGATTCAGGCTTTCAGAGCTGAGTTGAATTGTTTCAAAGTGGCCAGCAACAATCGACTGCATGCATAACGCTTTGTAGGTCGACGCCATAGCTGTAAAGAAGGTACACGGATTACAAACAAAAACGTCAAGTGTGCCGTAAAAAGGGGGTTATATGAGTGAATTTTCACTTGTTAAAATGAACACGGATAAAAATTGATAATTTTTAATTAAAATAATAAAATGTACAATTGAGAAAATTCCATCTGTTTAGGTGCTGTTGTGCTTACCAATCATATATTTAAAACGTAAAGCACAACAGCACCTAAACAGATGGAATTTTCTCACTTGTACATTTTATTATTCAATTAAAAATCATCAGTTTTTATCCGTGTTCATGTTAACAAGTGAAAATTCAATCATATAATCCCCTTTTTTTACGGCACAGTTGGCGTTTTTGTTTGTAATATATATGTATGATTGAAGTCCTCGCTCCAGCAAAACAAAAACTATTAATTTCTCCGTTTCTATTCAATATATTTCGACCAAACTTGGCCAGACAGTAGATAGCAATTTTTCCCAACTTTATACCCACTTTTATGCAATTCCGTGCAAGAATAAACGTACGGAACCATACGGAAATTTGAAAACTTGTTCTGGTTCTTGTTCTAGTTCTTATTCTTGTGCGACACGGTTTCAGAAAAAACCACTGCACCTACCTAAAATCTGAAACATGATCTAGGCCAGAAATTTCCCGGAGCTTCATCCTTATAGAGACCACTTTTTCGATTGGTCAAGCCATTCCGGAGCTCCATGAACGATCGTTTTGATTGTTTAACATTGTTTTAACCATTGTAATTGAGGACTCGTATGTTGAGTGTGACATCTTTTGTGATGCCTCCTTTGTGTTGGCAGAGAGTGTAGGGGGTATTGGTGTTGTTGTACCATCACTGAAGATGGCGGTTAGGCGACGAGTGAGAGCTGTTACTTCCAGCACTGTTTGTGAAATGCTGGCAGTTTCGGTAGCCCTTGATGTGGCGCTGGAGCTAGGGCTTCCGTCCTTCTCGATGGCCACCGACTCGTTGTCGTGTTACCGGCATCTGCGGCAGTGCTGGAGTTGCTTGGATGTTGTGGATCCTCTTGTCTTCACGATAGCGTGGAAGTTCTGGGTTGCAACACAGCACAGCACGGTTGCATTTCGGTGGGTGAGGGGTCACGGCGGGATTAGAGGCAATGAGCAAACTGATGGTTTAGCTCGGGAGGCGGTGGGCTCCGATTGCGCGGAAGTTGATCCGGTGCTCTCGGCTAAGATGCGGCATCCACTGATCCGGCAGTGGGCGCTGCGGGAGTGGCAAGAAAGCTGGGAATGCATCCCGGTGAGCAGATTGCTACATGAAATTCACCCTGTGTGCAGTACTTCGTCATGTGTTGAGAGGTTAGGTTATAATGATGCGAAAACAATTTCGCGACTGCGGATTGGCCACTCCTTGCTGCGCGCGCATGCGTACCATTTTGGGTGGGTGGGCACGCCAGTGTGTCAGAAGTGTCTAGTTGATGAAACGCCAGAACATGTTCTGCTTGTGTGTGCGAAGCATGTGCGGTGGCGGATGTTGTTGGCTCCGTGGATGGACACATGGGAACACTCTGTTTCAAGATTTGCTGTCATGCTTGAGGGGTAAGGATCCGGTTAGAAGATTGCGGGCAGTTGCGAGGTACTTTCAAGAAGCTAGGATAGAGGTATAGGGGCAGAGTTTGTGGTCTTTGACTGCCGACTGGCAACTGGCGATTGGCTGGTGTTGTGAGGTGGGGCAATGAAGAACAAGTGTGTGTGATTGCTGCTTGGTAACCTGGTGCTATTGTGCTTCAGACTGGATTGGTTCAGTGCCAGTGTGTGTTTTTGATTGTATTGATGCAGTTCATGGTTCTGGGGTGTGGTGTTTGTGGTTTTGAGGTGCAGTGCACAGTAGTTGATGTAGCAGGTCTGGTGTTGGGGCGCATGCCGTGTTGTCAAGGCCTCAAATAAATCAGTGACCGAAAGAATCTCTCTGTTGAGGGGATAGTGTGTTGTTGAGGTGATGTGATGTGTATTGATTTGTCAAATTGTGTTTGCATTGGCAATAATTTGTAATTAGTCGTAGTATACGGTGCATGGCTCAAGGCCACAATCCTCAATAAATAAATTGAATTGAATTGAAAGAATCTGAAAGGGCAATGAAAGGGCCTTAGGGCTTCGTTGGGCAGATGACCGGGTGCAGTTAACGCTCACTAAAACACTTTGAAAGAATCTGTGTTTCAGCTAAACAATATAGATTTAAAGCAACATACCGCCTGCCTTATAACCTTCCGCCTGCCTCACAACACCCACGAGATGATCACATCTGCGTATTTACCACAACTAAGGTCAACTGAGACGGTAGCTTCGTTCCTCGCAGTGTTAAAACATTGCTACTGTCTCAATTGGCATTGCGCCTAATAGTCCAGCCAGCGTGAAACCATTGATTGTGTCGTCAAAAACCGGAATGATTCTCGTATTTTAAAATCGCAATTTATAATTTTCTAGACTAGTGTCTTATAATTTTGCTTCGGCGATCTATTGGAATAATTAATTTTAATTTTTACCGCATTAGTCTATTAGATTTTATATCTCATGGTAATTATTAGAAAATTAGTAGATGTACACACAGAGATGAAACGTCATGATTATTGTACGCGCGCAATGCATGATTTATTGATGGGTCGTTAGTAAATAAAGTTACATTATATTCAAGAGAAAATCTCCTAGACGCCACATGTAAAAAAGGATTTTTAGCAAGGGAAAGACTAACGGTAAGGTTGGGGCCGTACTTGATGTGGAGGATCGAGAAAAATGGCGCTGGGAGGTATATCCCTTTAAACCAAACTAAGCTACGTCGTTAATTTCGAGGCCGAAATTCGAGGCCGAAATTCGCCGAATACGCAACGATAAAATGGCGTATTTATTTCGCAGATTCAGGCTTTCAGAGCTGAGTTGAATTGTTTCAAAGTGGCCAGCAACAATCGACTGCATGCATAAAGCTTTGTAGCGCGATGCCACAGCTGTAAAAAAGGTACACGGATTACAAACAAAAACGTCAAGTGTGCCGTAAAAAAGGGGGTTATATGATTGAATTTCACTTGTTAAAATGAACACGGATAAAAATTTAAGATTTTTAATTGAGCATCTGTTTAGGTGCTGTTGTTCTTTACCAGTCATATATTTAAAACGTAAAGCACAACAGCACCTAAACAGATTGAATTTTCTCAATTGTACATTTTTTTATTTCAATTAAAAATCATCAATTTTTATCCGTGTTCATTTTAACAAGTGAAATTTCAATCATATAACCCCCTTTTTTACAGCACACTTGACGTTTTTGTTTGTAATATTAGTAGATTATTGTGTTTAGTTATTGTGTAAGTGATCCAAAAGTAAAACATGCATGTCAAAATGGATGTAATTGCCCTTTAATTTGTATTTTTTGCTGTTTTGACTTTGGATCAGTTAAACCTTACCTTAAATACCAAAAGATTCGGTTTTGTTTTCCAGTCTTTTTTGAGGCTACGGAATTATTATGATTTATTCCTAGTGAATGCAAGAGATATGTAAGGTGTTTATTAAGTGAGTTTAAATGAAGGCAACATTTTAGTGATGGATGAGGATTAGTTGCTGTCAGGTTGTCTACAAGACGAGGCATCAAAAAGAGAACACAGACATCAAGACATCATAAGTAACCTCCAATCCTTTGCAGTAAAAAAAAAACATTTGAATACACCAGTATGGTAAAAAGTGCACTAAACATTTAGAGTATTGGCTTGGTAGAACCACATCAATGCGTTTTGCTTTTCTTTATAAGTGTATTTACACACTGATCGGCCACTTATTCCACATAAAGTAAAAACTAAAACCAGCTATTAACTGAAAGTAGACCTTACTTTATAGAATGACGAAACCATGATGTTGTACTATTGGATTAACATTTTCAAGACATCAACTCCTGTTTCCTTTGTAGTGTTGGTGACATCCAGTACGGATTTTGATGGATTATTTGTCACAGGACTTTACACACTCCCCAAAACTGCTTCTCGTTCTCCACCTTCATTTCCAAGTAAGTGTTTTTATCTGTTTCACAAAATCTAGCACCAAGTTAATTTATTTCTTCAGCGTTGTAGTTTTATGCTTTATGGTTAGTTTTTAGTAGCAAAGCACAATGGACTCAACATTGTGAGCGGCTAAGTTCGTTTCTTTAAGGTTACACTTACTGGAACATTTAACCTCATCTCCTATGTTGAGGCCAAAATGTTAATGCTTATTATCTCTGTGGCTTTTGGATGTTTTAAAACCAGAGTTAGGGATTTGACAGCGTCGTGCTTCCCACAAATTATTAAAATATTTTGGACCAGATCACATTATTCTCGTTAACAGAAAGTGGATGCATACAACCTACACTCAAAGACAAGCTACGGTATCTTTAAACTTGGAGACCACACACAGTAACACTTTAAATATGTAAACATGGAGTAATGTGTACCTTGTGGTGTTCCACAGGGGTCTGTACTCGGGCCCCTTCTTTTCGTAATTTATAAATATAAATAAATAAATAATTCATTTGTCGTGCAAAACAAAAATCACGACAGGACAAGGCAGGGCCGATAAAAGGTCACTTACACCCGCCCACAAAATTTAAAAGAATGATGAAACGACAAAAGATGGTTGTACAAATAAAATAGCCTAAAAAGACCCGCCAAACTAATCTAATGAGTAATGAGTAATTTACTTAAACGACCTAAATTTAGAAAGGGGTTGCACCTTTGGCAACGACCTTAAGGTGGGGGCAGAAGTGCCTGACTCCCTCCTTTCCTTGGAACTGGACAATATGGTCTAGGAAGTTGCCCACTGGTCCGAGAGTTGGCAGTTACCTCTCTCTGTAAACAAATATCATGTCTTCAACATTGGCGGAGTCGATAGACAAAACACTTAATCGTTGGGTCAGGTGTTCTTGCCTACATCTGCAGAAGTCCGAGATCTTGGAATTTGGTTTACCAGTGACCTAAAATCATCCACTCACTGACAGAAGATTTGCGCTGCAGCATACCGTCGTGCAGCAGTCGTGAAAAGATGTTTGCTTCCGGAAACATTGATACCAGGATTTGGCATTTAAGGTTTTTGTTCGCCCATTACTTGAATATGCGACGCCTGTCTGGTCACCTTACCTTGCGCGTGACATTGATTTAATCGAGAAGGTGCAGAGGCGTTACACCAAGGGTCTTCCGGGACTCAGGGAGGTTGCGTATCGGGAACGCCTGTCAAAATTGGGCCTAGAGCTGCTTGAACTACGTAGAATAAAATTTGATCTAATCCTTACTTTCAAGATTATAAACCAGCTTATTGCTGTTGACTTACTTTTTTTTTACCTGGCAACAAATTCTTTTGGTACATGGGGGCACTCATGCAAACTACTGTTTCCTTCCACCAGGCTCGATTGTCGTCGAAATTTTTTCTCCGTGCGGGTTGTGCCGAATTGGAATGCCCTAAGGAAAGAAACTGTCAGTGCAAAAACGGTTTCAGCATTCAGAAGGATGCTGGACTCCGAATCTCTCTATGCGTACTTGAAGTGACCCCAACCTCCATGAAAGCCATTCCCGCATTCGTGCTGCTAGCTGTTTTTTTTTAAATTTCGGAGTAGTATTAGTGGCCCCAAGCCCTTCCGTCTTCCGTCCACTTTTGGGGTGGTAAATTGGTAATTTTATTTTTTTAATCGTCATATTGTGAATGCCCAGTGAAAATTTTACCTGGATGTCACTAAAATCAATTTTTTTCCATGTTAGGCTTACGTTATAACTAAGTTAGCACTCTCGCCAATTTTGATTCCTTAGTCTGGTATCTAATAGCGGATTCACTTCTTGCTTAATAAACTGTAGTTGCCAATTTTTATCTAGCGTGCTCTTTCAAAACATAGATTGTTTCGTATTCTTCTGTCTCCATATGATGGGCTGATTGTTTATATTCGTCTACATTTTCTTTTTATCAACAGGTTTTCAGCCTCCCATGTACGCCTTGGGAACAGGATTGTTGTGTTCAGTCGTCCATTCTCATTTAAGCCCTGCTCCCCATAAACATCTCTCTTTCAAGTGGACGGCTCCACCTGCAGCAACTGGTTGCGTCGATTTTCTGTGAGTTTATTTTTTCTCTTGCCAACTAATTATTATCTCAAACGAGGACATAGTTTAAACAAAGTTCGCACCTTGCAGTACTTAAAAGTCCTTTTTTTTTTTAATTTTGGCATTTGTAAGGACAGTGAAAGTGCCTACATAAGAAAATATGGTCCAAATATATATGGTCCAAGTGCTTGTTACTGCGTAGCTTATAATTTGGTTATTTGCGCGCATCAAGTGGTACATTAAAAAAAACTTATAAAATTCCTTTCTGTTGAGGTTATAGGTTACTATATTTGATTATTATTAACACTGGCGATAGCCAGTGTTACTAAGGGTCGACCTAGGATCTCTGTGTTAAACTTTCAACTTTGAGAGCTTATAACTCCGTCAAAATTAAAAAATTTTAAACCAAATTTAGAATCTAGCCTAGACTAGTCAAGGCCTGTCTACAGTCCAAAAATTGTGAAATTCAGTCCAGCCAAACCCGAGATACAGAGAGGGGCCAAATAGACAACTTCTTGTTCTGCTTCTTCTTCTTCTGCTTCTTCTTGTTGTTCTGGGGATACTTTCGTCTGTCCTCTCTACAGGTCAAACTATTTGTCTTGTAAAGCTGGTTCTTAGGTAATTTTACAGGTATTGCTCCGTAGATGTGCCCTTTCCATAAGGCCTTTTCTAATTGGTCAAGTGATTCAGGGGTTACGGAGCTCTAAACGACCAGATTGATTGTTTTACATTGTCTTAAACATTGTTATTATGCAACAATGCCATTTAGCAAACGCCAGCTGCAAGACATAGACTGAAGATTGAAGGATTTGTTTTTATTGTTAACACTTGCGATAGCCAGCCTAGTAAGGGCCATAGCAATTTACCGAGCTTAAAGGCGGTGCAACAAAACAAACAACAAATTAATTATAAAGGTGTCACACATACCCCACCCCTTATCCACCACCACACCTATTTATTACAATTCTCAAAGTAACACGGATTAATAAACAAAAACGTATCGTTAAAAGTTAAAAGTAAGGGTCTAAACGTCAAAACCTGTAAGGAGCACGGACAAGCTTTGACTGTAAGGGTTTAGGTGTCAAATTTGGCCAGTAAGACGCTGCTAAGCATTAGACCCTTACTACCCGGTGATCATGTTAATGACTTAGTAAGGATAATTGGAA
Organism: Lithobius niger; assembly: GCA_023313725.1. Classification (NCBI taxonomy): domain Eukaryota; kingdom Metazoa; phylum Arthropoda; class Chilopoda; order Lithobiomorpha; family Lithobiidae; genus Lithobius; species Lithobius niger. The sequence goes on along the minus strand of JAHWFP010143196.1, from coordinate 11,481 downwards.
ATTAGCCAACAGCGAAAATCGTACACTAGAAATAACGTAGTTCAGTAAGCCACCTTTATGCACTTCCGTTAAATCGGAGTGGCATGACCCGGATTCGAACCGGCTACCCAGTTCGCCCCCAGATCACTTGCATAGCACCCTAATCTCTCCGTTGCACTTCGATGAAACGTAAGTGCATAACGGTGGCTTACTGAACTACGCTTACAGCAGGTTGTCTTGCTTGGAATCGCTGCCATGTTACTAAACCGAAAAAAAATATCAACCTAAAGCAAAGTAGGAAACCCTGTTCCTCAAAACCCTCAAAACCCTGTTCCTCAAAAACCGGGTAGTAAGGGTCTAATGCTTAGCAGCGTCTTACTGGCCAAATTTGACACCTAGACCCTTACAGTCAAAGCTTGTCCGTGCTCCTTACAGGTTTTGACTTTTAGACCCTTACTTTTAACTTTTAACGATACGTTTTTGTTTATTATTAAAACATTTATGTAAAAATACGAAACCTACTTACTCTACTTATTTTCGCACAA
>JAHWFP010143194.1:414-10471 GCA_023313725.1 Lithobius niger | reverse complement strand
GGTGACTCGGCAGATACTGCCACGAATTTTTATATGTGTTAAAAAAAAGAGTTTTATTTTCATCTGAAGATGGGAGGTTGACCACCCGAAACGTAGTGTCCTTTTTTCGTGTGCACGATACTGGCTGTAACTCCTTCTTATTCTTATAAGTAGGACGAGAGTGTCCATGTTGCAACTGTCGCTTCATATGTCACAAGGTCGTCTGGGATAAAATCTATGGGGTTCGTTTTCCCGCATCAGGCCAGTGGATTCAATATCGTCAGAATCGAAGGGGGAGAACCACGCGATTTCTACCAGAGTCGGCCTTGGATCAAAGAGGCTGCCTGCTTCACCTCTTCACGAGCTTGCATCTATTAGATTAAAACTATACAGCGTATTATTAATGCGAGTTATCCCAGAAAAGTAGTTACGACCAGTCGTTCCACAATTGGCCGCTATTGACCCAGAACGAGAAATGGAACGTGTGGCACTATCTTTTATGTCGCTCCTGGTTGCAGCATATCCTTTTTAGTAAGTCGTGATAAGAGTTGTGGGCGAGCAACCACTCCATGTCATTGTTTTGCGAGCAACCACTCCATGTCATTGTTCTGCGAGCTACAACTACATATCATTGTTCTGCAAGCAACCACTACAGTCTTGTCATTGTTCTGTGAGCTACCTCTGCATGGCATTGTTCTGCAAGCAAAACTACAGTCATGTCATTGTTCTGCGAGCTACCTCTACATGTCATTGTTCTGCAAGCAACCGCTGCATGTCATTGTTCTGCAAGCAACAAAAAACATGTCATTGTTCTACAAGCAACAAAAAATATGTCATTGTTCTGCGAGCAACCACACAATTTCATTGATCTGCAAGCAACCACTCCATGTCATTGTTCTGCGAGCAACCACTCTATGTAATTTTTCTGCTAGCAACCACTACATGTCATTGTTCTGCAAGCAACCAAAAACATATGATTGTTCTGCAAGCAACCACTATATGTCATTGCTCTTTGAGCAACAACTACATGTCATTGTTCTGCAAGCAACAAAAAACATGTCATTGTTCTACAAGCAACAAAAAATATGTCATTGTTCTGCGAGCAACCACACAATTTCATTGATCTGCAAGCAACCACTCCATGTCATTGTTCTGCGAGCAACCACTCTATGTAATTTTTCTGCTAGCAACCACTACATGTCATTGTTCTGCAAGCAACCAAAAACATATCATTGTTCTGCAAGCAACCACTATATGTCATTGCTCTTTGAGCAACAACTACATGTCATTGTTCTGCGAGCAACCACTCCATGTCATTGTTTTTACAGCTAAAAGCATCCTGAAATAAAGAATTAACATGCCAGTACACTGTAATGTTATACCAGGAGTTCCTTATAAATGTCCATGCTGTAACTATCGGTTCGTATTCCACCCCTTGTCAGAAGATCGTCTGAGAGCGAAGATGTAAGTTTCGTGTCCCGGCCACAAGCCAATTGTTTCAACATCGCCAGAATCTAGACACACGCTAGTGTGTCGCGCCAAGTTAGGCAATAAACATCACAACAAACATCACATCAATTCAGTTGTCGAGGTTGTAGACCATTGTAGCGCAACGCCATTGCGTCAAGTGTCTTATATCCTGAAGCAGTGGTTGGGCACATTTCACGTACTTGGATAAAAATAATAATACGGTACAAAAGCTTAAATTGTGTTGAACTCGAGAACAATGACCCACTTGACAAATATTAACTCGTGTAGGAATGCCTGCATCTAACCTGCTTTCAATGCAAAATCTGATCCTCAATAAGGTTGCTACTGTGTCACTACTAGTTTTAGCTTGACCGCTCATCCCCATGTTAAATCCTATAGGGTGATAATTCATCAACACCGAGATAACGGGAAGGCTTCAAGCTGTGAAATTGGACAAATGGGTGCAGTACAACACGAACTGCTTACATTTTATGGTTTGGTGCCTGGGGGTGTAACGGGGATGGTGTGAGAGGATCCGAAAATATTGTAAGTACAAAAATATTGTTATAAAGATTGTTAGTACTGTCGGCATCGTCTCCCGTTGGACGGCCAAAACTCAGACAATGACAACGTGTATACCCATTCGGCAACACTGTCTCGGGAACATCTAGCAAACTGGGATCCATGTAACATGTCCATTGATCAGCTTTTCCCTCGGAAATTCCATTCTACATCCCACAACCACCCTGCCACTCCTTTCTCATGTTGTTTCCGGCCTTTTTTTGTTTTTTTGGTCTCGAACCCGCATGTCGGGCAGCAAGGCGTGGGCTTGTCCGCCGTGCTCCCTAATTTCCGATGCCAAACACCATGTTCGCAACAACGGCACGCGGCTTTATCGAAAGCCACTCAATTGATGATCCCTTGCAGTGTCTGGCAATCTGAGGCCCATTGCCCTTCACGACCGGTTGCTGTTTCCGCGTGGTGCAATCACATCCTGCTATCCCGCACCCAGATGCGGGTTCCGCGGGTGTTGCACAATATTGCACAACGTTGCGTCATGTGGCAACTACTTCTCGATCTTGCATACATTTGAGCAGAAGCGATGTGCAGTGGTCACGCGTGGCCGTATATAATGGCCTACCCGCCGCATGTGAAGCATTTCTTCGACCAGAAGCGGGCAAACAGGATGATGGCTGCAGAGGCGCCGATGGACGACTTTCCCAGCTACGCCGTAGTAGAGAAGTCTAGGGCCGGCAAGAATCGGAGGCAACTTCATCGGGTTTGGACGGAAGAGCTGAGCGAGTACCAGGACAAGAAAGGTTTCTCCGGACCTCCAATGGGCTACATTGGCAGATGCAACAAGAAGAGCAAGGAGTTGGATTTTTTCATGGAATTATTCGGGGAGACTGCAGATTTCATCATAAGGAGGACCAACCAATTCATGGACGACAGGGCCAGCAATGCCAGACGCAGCACACGGAACGTCACGTCAGCCAAGACACCAGGACCAAAAGGCAATGCAGGGACTTCGACTCAAGGGGAGCCACGTCCATCACCACCCCACATCACTTACTGCCAGTTTTTGCCACTCACTGGAATTCCGACTGAACCACAGCTGGGAATACCACAACCAGACGTCCACATGGAAGAAGCCGGGTCAAGCCAAGCACAGCCGCCAATGCCAGAAACAGATGTCGCCGAGGAGGAGGAGGACGAATCAGACTACCCATATTACTGCGAGGAAAATGAGGACTACTATGAAGGCAGCAGCCAAGAATCAGATGAGGATGAGTTAGATGACGAACTAAAAGAAACCGAGTCAGAGGACGATGCCGACGCCTGCCTTACGACGTCTAGCAGTGAGGAGGAAGCAGCAAGGCCAGACAGTCCATCACGACCGCTAAGGCCAGAAAGCCCACCACGACCTCGAACCTTAACAGAAACCTCTACTCCCATGCCAAGGCAATCATCAGAAGCGACGTTGCCCACATATGAGCCCGGTTGGTCGGTCCTACTACGTCCCACACCAGCAGAGGCGGTCTCGTCGTCCAGCCAAAATACCAAGCCAAAAGCCAAAGTCGCAACATCGCAGGCGCGGCCATTTATGAGACGAACCAAAAGAGGAATCGTTCCCTTCCCTCGGGGTCTTTCAGGTAGATTCGTTTCGTCAGATGAGGAGGAAGAAAGAGCCACCACAACGACAGCCAACGTAGTCGAGCCACCACCCCCACAATCACCGCCACCGTCACTGGAACCGAGTAAACTAGAAGCCATGAAACGACGCTGGCGAGTCGTACTGTACGACAAGATCTACAGAAGTAATATGTTCCCCGAGCCACCCGAGCAAAAAAGGACACGATTATTGCCTCCTCGAAGTTGCTACCTCCAGGAGATGCGCCACGCCAGGATAACCCAATATGTCAATCACCGTTTCAGCCAACAACAGTCTCAGCCAAGCGCTCCACCAGTACAATCCCCAGAAGACTCGAGAACAAAACCCCCAGAAGATCTGAGCACAGGACGGTTGGTGCTAGAGCAGATGTGTGCAGAGGTGGACAAGACACTCAGGAGCCAGTCAGAGTCCTCGTCGTCAACGTCGCCGATCCAGCCAGCGCAAATCCAAAGGGAAGAAGCAGGGGCTAACTCTAGCCAAGAGCCAGCTGCCAAGGAGACACCTTCAACGGTCGTATCGTCGCAACTCCCTCAGCCAGGGGAACAAGCAGAGGCCACTTCCAACTCCAACTCCAGCCAAGACCCAGCAGTAACGACAACCACGCAAGCCTGCCAAACATCGCCGAAACGGAAGAAACCACATCCCACTCCCGCTTGGGTACCATTGACGAAAGACGAGTTGCTGGCTTTCATCGGAATACTGATAATCATGGGTTACAACGACTTGCCGGAGATGGCGCAGTATTGGTCCACGTCCCCAGACCTGGGAAACCACTCCATCAGATCGACCATGACCAGAACAAGGTTCAATCAAATTTGGAACAACTTTCGGCTGTCCGAAGAACCGTCTTTCACTGGTACCGATCCCCAGACTGCATCGCCCACGACCAGGCAAGCCATGGAAGAGCAGAAGGCCAAGGAGGACATGGACGCAATAATGAAGGTTCGACCGATGATGGAGGCTATCAACCAGGCATTCCGCAAGTGCAGGAACCCCGGATCAGTTCTCTGCATAGACGAGTCAATGACTGCATACACTGGAAGATCCAAGATCAAGGTATACCAGCCCAAGAAGCCCATCAAGGTCGGCTTTGAACACTTCACTCTCTGCGACCCGTTCGACGGTTACATACTCAACGACGAGGCACACATTGGAAAGAAGCGCCACATGGCCATTGACCCCGCCCAAGACCCCGCTAAGGAACTCGAGAACAACAAGATGGCTCACACAACGATCTACACCGCGCGCCACTACCTCAACCAGGGTTACACCATCGTCTGTGACAACCGCTTCACTTCGGCACTGCTGTTTCAGGTCCTCTACACCAAGCTAGGAACCTTCGGATGCGGGAGCCTACGCGCCAATGCTGCCGGAATGCCATACGAGTTCACGGAGGAGTTGCGCAAATTCAAGAAAGAGCACGAACGTGGTGACAGTATCCTGCGTCAGAGCGGCCGGCTACTGCTGAGCATCTGGTGTGACACCAAGGCCGTCCCTCTACTCAGCACCCACGTGGATCCCTTGGCCGGAAAATGTACCGTCGGAAGACTCATCGGGGGCCAGAAACACCTAGTCACTTGTCCACCGGCAGCCATGACTTACACGGAGACCATGAATGGCGTGGACATGGCCAATCACCTCATCTCCTCGTTCTATGTCGGCAGGAGGTCGATTAGATGGCACCGCTACCTTTTCTTCCAAAAGCTCAACCAGATTCTCGTCAATGCCAGGCTCAACATGGTCATGGTCTGCGGCCTCAATAGGGCTGGCAAACGCTCCCAGTTGACTTACCGAAGATCGCTGGCCAACCAACTCATCAACCGAGTACGCAAGACACGCCTCATAAGACTTCCAGCCATTTTGGGTACCAGTCATCGCCACGAAAAGAGTACGAGGAGCCGCAGATGCCAGGTGTGCAGGAAGTACAGACAGGAACGGCACGAGACCATCTGGTGGTGCGCAACTTGTCGCACGAACGTGTGCACGGACGAAAGCTCGAGAAGAAGGCACGGTGGACGAACTTGTTGGCAGCTGCATCAAGATCGCCTGGATCTCGATTTTTAGGCTGAATTTTCATTGAACTTGTATAGCTTTGTACAGCCAACGCCGAATAAACCTTGTAACCTTTGTTCAGAATTATGTTTTCCCTTTGCCTAACTGTGACTTTGACTTTTCAGGAAAAGACTAAAAGCCCCAAACCTCACTGACACTGGACCCGGTATTCGTCGTGGCTTCAGGTACTCAATCCGAGCCTGAAACCGCGACGAATGCCAGGTCTCAGGTGACGGCGGGGTGTGGGGTTTTCTTTGGGTGGAACTTAGCCAAATTCTCTGGGTATTGCGATGTTAACCGTCACCATAAGGGTTAAAAAAAAAGCCAAACTCCACCATTGCGGAGCTTGGCTAGTATGCGGGTCTCTTTTGATTCAGGGATGGTCGAGACCAAGTCCATCCCCTCAGTACAAAGTCCCATTTTTTGGACTTAGCCACATGCCAAGTCATCATCCAAGTCATCATCCAGTAAGGGTCATCCTCAGGCTTGTAAGTAGTGGTCTCTGCCCCACCACCACACCCTCATGATCCACAGTCATCGATCGCCTAACCTTCGAGACCAGAAGGAAAGACGGGCCTCAGGTGGATCACTACACTAAGGAACTCGTCGAAAAACACGAACGTCCCAATGTTCGACGCCTAGCCACCTCGTCAGCTAGCTAGTTCATGAATGTCTCGTCAAACACCCACTTTAGTATAGCACTGGCAACGCTCGAAACGACTGCCTTTCAACAAGTTCCAACCAGTCTTTGCTGCAGGTCCAATAGCTCAGCTACAGTTCAGAATGGAGTACCACTCGTCACCAAAACGAAGCCACTAGTCCAACTGCTCCGACCAGTTCCAAGAGACCTCTCCGAGCTTAAAGGGCCACCGCCACTATTGCCACTAGGTCCGGCAGCACTCTGGAGATGTACTACAGGACGAACCCACAGCTCACTGCCAAAGCGTTGCCACCAGTCCAAATGGCTCAAACAGCTTAGAACCTTCCAAGCCCGAAGATGAGGCCAGGCTGCTCGTCGCCAAGTCTTTGCTGCTGGTCCAGCGGCTCAACCCAGTTTAGAACGGGGATCTGCCAGCACGAAGGCAAGGGGGATCCGTCGCTCACCACCAAAGCGTCGCCACTAGTCCAACTGCTCCGACCAGCTCAGAGACAGCCCACCCTCAAGGGAACGAGTGCTCACCACCAAGTCTTTGCTACTCGGTCCAACGGCTCAACCCAGCTAGAAAGGCGTCCCAATCATCACCAAGCAAAGCCACTAGTCCAAATAGCTCTAACCTAGTTTAGAACATCGACCCCAACATCGAGGACTTACACAGCTCATCACCAGTCTCGCAATTCGGTCCAGGTTGACTTACGAGGAGTGGGGTCCGCTAGCAGGACCCACAACCAAAGCCACTAGTCCAAACAACTCGTCCAGTTCAGAACAGTGCACCCAAAGGACGACATTGCTCACCGCTCGTCTTGCTTACTCAGTCCAACAGCTGGTTTCGAAAGGCGTGCCGATTTCCACCAAAGCCACTAGTCCAAACAGCTCAACAAGCTTAGAACGAAACGTCGAACCTAAAGGCAAGGGATCCATCCTCACAATACTGGGTGATCGTCGATAGGACAGCTTACGTTTGCACCAGTCTTGCAACTCGGTCCGAAGGGTCGACTCTGGTTTAGAACGGGGATCTGCCGGCACGAAGGCAAGGGGGATCCGTCGCTCACCACCAAAGCATCGCCACCAGTCCAAACAGCTCGACCAGCCTAGAACGTCGGGACCACAGTGCTCATCAGCCAAGTCTTTTGCCACCAGTCCAATGGCTCCACTCCAGATCAGGATGGCAGATCCAAGCCCGAAGGCGAGGGCCCACCAATTCATCACCGAAGTATCGCTACTAGTCCAATGGCTGCAACCAGCTTTGAGCAAATGACCCACACGCCGTCCTCATCAACAAGCCAACCACTTGGCCGATAGCGTCACCGATGCATGGTACAAGGCCAACACCAGCAAATAACAACTCCACATCCAAGTCACAGAAACACCGAAGGGAATCGGGAATTTCTTTCTCGCAACAAACCCGGTATACTACCTGTAACCTACCCGCCGTATAGCCAGTGCGCCCGAGAGACTCCGAAGAATCACGGGACGATCAAAGACCTGACGGAGTAACATAATTGGCAGGCCCCGGGTTCGCTCTTTCACTCAAACAGTCCAAGCCCAGTATACTACCTGTAACCTACCCGCCGTATAGCCAGTGCGCCCGAGAGATTCCGAAGAATCACGGGACGATCAAAGACCTGACGGAGTAACATGATTGGCAGGCCCCGGGCTCGCAGTCTTTCACACCCGATTCTCGCACTCGACATCAATGTTCCCTAGACACAGAGCGGCTAAGGCACTCCTATAATCCAAGACACAGAGGCACGAGGCAACGAGTCAGGATCGTCTTCCTACTCAAGCTCAGAACACGGCTCAGCATGCTACCCTTACCTGCCCGCCCGCAGCCCGAAGACCGACGGAGTAAGATTATGGTAGGACTAAGTCAAAGTTCAAACTCTTTCATAAGCACATCACCAGACTCTTTCGCCCACAGCCAACACATCCTAAACTCAGAAATGCCCAGACGCACACGACTCTGGCATATCAGCTGCCATATCGGCTGGCATAGCAGCTGTCTGGCTGCTCATCGCCAAGTCTTTGCTGCCGGTCCAGCGGCTCAACTTCAGTTCGGAATGGCGTACCACTCGCCACCGAAGCATCGCCACTAGTCCAACTGCTCCGACTAGCTCAGAGACCAATCCAAATCCAAGACACAGAGGCACGAGGCAATCGAGTTAGGATAGTCCACTTACTCAAGCTCAAACACGGCTCAACATGCTACCCATGCATACCCGTCCATAGCCCGAAGACCAACGGAGCAAGCTTACGGTAGGGCCAAGCCGGAACAAACTCTTTCAGCAGCACATCACCAGTCTCTTTCACCCACAGCCAACACATCCTGGACTCAGAAACGCCCAGCTGTCACTTAATAAGCTCAACCCGGGGCACGAACGCACATGGAACAAGCAAGTTAGGATCGTCTGCATACTCCAGCTTGAACACGACTCAACATGCTACCCTTGCGTACCCGTCCATAGCCCTAAGACCGACGGAGGAAGCTTATGGTAGGGCCAAGCCGCTAAGGTTCAAGCGCTTTCTGCCAGCACATCACCAGACCCATTTGCCCACAGGTCAACGCATCCCAGGGAACAACAAAAAGCAACAACCACTTCGCCCGCCACTCGAGCACTCCCAATCCAAGACGGAGACATGCAAAGCAAGCAAGTTAGGATCGTCCACCTACTCGAGCTCAAACACGGCCCGACATGCTACCCTTGCGTACCCGTCCATAGCCCGAAGACCGACGGAGGAAGCTTACGGTAGGGCCAAGCCGCTAACTCTTTCAGCAGGACTCACCAGATTCACAGGCCTGCAGCAAACATCACGAACCAGTTCCGAGCACAAGAGGGGCAGCTCAGAGACAGCACACCCTCAAGGAGAACGAATGCTCACCACCAAGTCTTGGCTACTCGGTCCAATGGCTCATCCCAGTTTAGAAAGGCGTCCCAATCTTCACCAAGCAAAGCCACTAGTCCAAACAGCTCCAACCTAGTTTAGAACATCGAGCCCAACATCGAGGACTTACACAGCTCGTCACCAGTCTCGCAATTCGGTCCAGGTTGACTTACGAGGAGTGGGGTCCGCTAGCAAGACCCACAGCCAAAGCCACAACCAAAGTCCAAACAGCTCGACCAGTTCGGAACAGTGTAGCCAAAGGACGAGAATGATCACCACTCGTCTCGCTTACTCGGTCCAACAGCCGGTTTAGAACGGCGTACCGATCTCAAACCAAAGCCACTAGTCCAAACAGCTCGACAAGCTTAGAACGAAACGTCGTACCTAAGGCAAGGGATCCATCCTCATAAGAAGACTGGGGGATCGTCGATGCAACAGCTTACGTTTGTACCTCGCAACTCGGTCCGAAGGGTCGACTCCAGTTTAGAACGGGATCTGCCGGCACGAAGGCAAGGGGGATCCGTCGCTCACCACCAAAGCGTCACCACCAGTCTAAACTGCTCGACCAGCCTAGAACGCCAGGGCCACAGTGCTCATCGGCCAAGTCTTCGTCACCACTGGTCCAATGGCTCAACTCCACATCAGAATGGCAGATCCAAGCCCAGGACCCAACGATTCATCATCGAAGCATCGCCACTAGTCCAATGGCTCCAACCAGCTTTAAAACAAAGGACCCACATGCCGTGCACACCAACAAACCAACCAATGCTGAGTTATGCCGTGCTCACATCCCGCCCGGTCATAGGGGGATGGTGATACGCCGTCCAGGTTTGACGGATCTC
>JAHWFP010143193.1:4843-32634 GCA_023313725.1 Lithobius niger | reverse complement strand
CCCCAGAACGCAATCGTAAGCACAGCTCATAGATCTCTTAAGTTAGAAGGGTCACGCCGGTCGGGTGTGGAGATGTCACGTCCGGGATTGCCATGCCGGGCAAAATGGTAGTGGTTGTAAGTAACTAGTTTAACTTTAGAAGTTTATCTTTAGGACCCCCCAATTCTAAATTTATAGTCTTACTTAAATTAACCTCTAGCTTTGAGTCTTTATGATTGGTAAGCCTTATCGGCATTGCTGGTCTTTACCACCATAATGTTAGAGTAGGCATCTCTTTCTAAAAAGCCAGTTTCTTACTTTGTTCATTCTTTAATGTAAACAAAGGGACGGTTTGATCCTCGCGAGGAAAAATAACTGTGGGACGACTTGAAAACTACAGTTGTCAAATATAGTTGCAACTTAGCGGACGCGGTTCAGCTTGCTGGGTATTCCTGGATAGGAACCCAAGATAAAAATGCTTTTTCTTGTCTAAATTAAGTGTTTAAGAACAAACATCGTTGTTCTTGTATCCAAGTGAATTTCTAATGTAAATTCTTGATTTATTTGTTTTTGCAAACTTGTAAAGACAAACTAGTGAACTTAAATGTAAAAGTGTTTATTCTTTTCATTCTGATGTTTTAAAATAAAAACCAAGAGTTTTTAAACCTCAGGTTCGTTCCCTAGTGAGATTAATTGTTTTTAAGTGTAACTTATTATGTAGCTCATTTTAGCTTTATACTTCGTTTAAACAGTTAAATAATCCACCGTTGGTGGCAGTGTATTACCAGAAGCATTAAGGTTAGGCCTAGAATACGACCCGACGCTCCATCCCCCATGCCGGGACTGTAGCCCATGCTGTGCTTATTGTCGTAAAAAGTCGAAATAACCACGTAACCTGATGCAGAGAAGTACTCGTCAACCAAGGGATGTCGGGGGCGCTACAAGCACCTCAGCCGTCGTAGCGTCCGCCGCTACAATAAGTATTTTTAGGGGAAGGTGTTGACGTTAGGACTCTTATGTCTTTGGACTCTTGTAGCTGTGGACTCTTATGACGTTAGGGGCCTTGTGACAGGACACTTATGACCATCGACCCTTGCGCAGATGGAGCCCTACGACGCTGCCTCCTCAGTACATTTATGTGGTTGAGTGCCGATTGGCAGCCCCTCCTACAACAACACTAAGCTGGTCGGCTTTATGCCTGAGAAAAAAAATATAAATAATTACAAATTTACAAGTTTTGTTTTTCGGCAAATGGCGATCGGTGATCTTCGTGCGGTGCGCTCAGTTTGTAGCGTTTTTCAAATTGCTGTAGTTAATTGTTGGAGATCAATTTTAGGGTTCTGTTTTCGCAGAGTTGGAGACATAGTTCGTGGCTGTTAAGCATTGAAAACAGAGATCGTTTTGGACCATTTGCCATGGAGTTACACTTAGTTGAAGTTAAGGCATTGAGAATAGGCCTATAGTGCTACTGAGCACTGAGGAGAAAAAAATTGTTCCCCGAGTTTTTGATCTTTGGTGCCGGGTATCCTAACCAAACTGGATTTTTGGCTAAATGCCTTTACATGTCCCCACACAGGAGATTTTACTTAGGGTTCCTGTTGAACTCGATGTAAGAGCTGGAAAAAAAATTAGAGCACACAGGAATGCTCAAAACTTAGGTCGCCACACCATGTAGTCACAATTTGCATGAAAGGTCACAATTCAAGCAATCTCTTCTATTTTGTTGAAAAAATACTTAGTCCTAGCTCCGGATCGAATACAAAGTTATATAAACACTACATATACAAAAATTAAAAGCCATTTTGTGTTTTTGGGGAACTGACGTTTTTTTCAGCGATATTATTTTGAGTAAGAAATTACATAAGAAAAAACACTATTTTCGAAACTGGACGGAAATTAAAGGTACATTTTAGGTTTTTGTAACTGTTAACTGTTAAATGATACGATCTCAATGTTTAATGCTCTAACTCGTCAGCCGTGCACAGAATGCTATTTTTATTTTTTAGGAAAGCATCGAAAAAAACCTCGAGGAGCACTCCTCAGGACCTAGCTTGCGATAAGGATCGGAATAAAGGGTACTATGAGCGCATGAGAAACCGTAGGTTCTATTTAAAGTTAACAGATTACCACTGGGATGGTTTTAGGTTACCAAACAACTTGTTTTACATAAAAATTCTGACACTGAAGGGTTTTTAGGTATAACCCATAACTTAACATAATTATAAAAACACTGGGAGGTTTTAAAATGGATAATAACCAACAACCTTTTAACGACAGAGTTAACCTTTTGCCATCAGAGGTGAGACAGACAAATTTTTTAAAGAAAAATGTTTCGTAAAAACTTTAAGAGGAGTGTAACGGCGGGTGCTACGACGGGGTTGGTGCTTGTAGCATCGCCGGTCGCCTGGTGTAACTGGATCTTTCTTACTATTACTCTGGTCTGACTTGTGATACGTTTTTAGTTAAAACAGCACAACAGCTACAGTCCCGGTGTAGAGAATGGAGCTACGAATGTCCTAATCATGTAGGCTAACAGTAATATAAGCGGTAACGCTGCCACCAAGGTGGGAATTGGGCTAGCTAAGTTAAATTTGAAGAGAATTGTCTTAAATACTAACTTCTAGCGAACGACGGACGAATAAACCAACTGGGTTTGAAACTCCTGGTTTTATTTTTAAACAAACATGTCAAAAAAAATATACCGCACTTTTACATTTACATTTGGCAAATTTACAACTGAATTAGTTTATAAATAACAGGGGGAATTTACAGTAAATTCAACTTGAACAACAACTATGTTCACTTAAAACATTTTCAAATAGAAAAAGGTGGTTTGTGTAGGCACAAGGGGATTTCGCAAAAGAGCCCTCTAAATTACAAACAGCCTCGGCTGACTCCTAATAGTAGACCTGTTTTACAGTTATGTTTCAACGTGAATTAACAAAGCATTAAACCTCCTAGAGTTGCTGTTGATAAGTCAACTCCTTAAATTACAGAAGCCGCAGCTACCTATAAAGTCGATCCGAGCGATTAATCAATGGAAACGCCACGAAGATCAAACCGTCCTTTGTTTACTTTGAACTGCGTTTAAAAAAACATAAAAAAAAAAGCTGGTTTTTAGTAAGGGACCGTGAACCCTTAAATTACGGCCGCCAACGTCCGAAATGCCGTTTGGTTTGACGCACCATAAAATTAACTACTAAAGCTACGAGGTTAAGTTTAAAATTAAACTATAAATTTTGACGTAAAGTCCAAAAAATAAACTTTTAAAGTTAAACTAAGTTGAAATACGAACCACTACCTTTGCCTGGCATGGCAACAATGGGACCGCGGCATCTCCACTCCCAACCGGCGTAGCGACCTCTAGCTTTGAGTATCCTGAGCTGTGCTAACGAAACTCTAATGCGTCTGGGGTTTTATGCCTTCTGCTTGGCAGGCAGGTAGAGGGTTAGCGCGGACTTGTAGGAGAGCGACGGAGGGGGTGAGTGGGGGAGAGGTGGACACTTGGAGGAGGAGAGACTGACCCAAACCGGCCGAGCTGTCGCTACCGGAAGTCGGCCATGACAGCGCGGACGGGCAGGGTAACGAGGCTGCTCTCGATGCGTTGGGTGCTGACTCCGTGTGTTTACGGCTACCGTATTGAAGGAGCTGAGTCAACAAAGGATTTTTAAAGGCTTTGTAAACAATTAGAGGCCTGGCATGGAAGTGCAGTGAGTTTAAAACTCATAATCAACGTGAATTTAGGCCTATAAAAATAAACTACGATGTTATGCATCGCAACTATTGAAGGAGGGGGGGGGGGCGAAGAGTATTGCTCAGAATAAATATTTGACTTTGGGAAACGGATTGCTATATACAAGGCATGATTTAAGTGAAGGAAAGCTAGTTTGTTTTCGTTTTAGAGGTTTGCTACGGTCGGAGTTTGGATGGAGATGCTAAAAAAAAATAGACATAAAAATTCATACACTGGGTCCGTAAAAATAAACAAACATAAACATTGGAGCTCCGGTAGGGTTCATGGCAAGAAGTTAAGTTTACCAAAATGCATTAAGTGCACAAATCAAAAGATTAAATGTTCCAGCTAGTTTTTAAAGGGCTATATCACAGTTTAGGTTAGTTTTTACAGTGGTTTGAACGTCGGACATTTTTCATAAATAAATAAAGTCGTCACCAGTTACAAATAAAAAATATCGTGTGTTGTCAACATCTAAAACACAACTAAACTGGAAAGTGTTTCAGCTTTATGCCTAAGAGAATATACATTATTTACAATTTAAAGTGAAATCGCCATATAGACGATTGTTCTTCTGGTGTGGAAGAATACTGCCCTCAGGTTTTTTCTTCAGTGGTGTTAAGGTGTCCTCACCACGAGCGTCTGATACGAGACCGCGTTTGCAGGAGTTAACCAGGAACCCCTAGACTCCCAAAGATATTCCTAATGAATATTAATAACGTGTCGTACAATCTTTGTTAATATTTTCCCACATAGGGAGACGTTGATAACGACAAGAAGAGTAAACATTGGCACTTTTAAAATTTAGGTGTGAGGATCCGAAACGGGAAAAGCTGACAGTTTCTTTGAGTGAGGTTGCCCTGACAACGTACCTATTATCAATTAAAGAAAATAAAAAAAAAGTGCGTAGAGCAAAATTTTTGTGGCTCCACCACTGGTTTAGCTTTTAATGATGAAAGCTCAACTGTTAGTTTAAACAAAATACCGACTTAGGGTTGTAGCGGCGGACGCTACGACGGCTGAGGTGCTTGTAACGCCTCCGACATCATTGGTTGACGAGTACTTCTTAACATCAGGTTTCGTAGTTATTACGACTTTTTACGACAATAAACACAACATGGTCCTATTCTAGGCCTAACCTTAATGCTACCGGTAATTACACTGCCACCAACGGTGGATTATTTAACTGTTTCAACGAAGTATAAAAGCTAAAAGGGCTACGTAATAGTTTACACTTAAAAACAATTAATCTACTAGGGAACGAACCTGAGTTTTAAAAAACTCTTGGTTTTTATTTTAAAACATCAGAAAAATAAAAATAACACTTTTACATTTAGTTCACTAGTTTTAGCTTTTGACAAGTTTGGCAAAAACAATTTTTCAAGAATTTACATTTGAAATTCACCTTGACACAAGAACAACGAAGTTCTTCTTAAACACTTAATTTAGAATAGCAAGCTGAACCGCGTCCACTAAGTTGCAACTATATTTGACAATTGTAGTTTTCAAGTCGTCCCACAGTTATTTTTCCTCGCGCTGGGCGTGGGTTCGAATCCCACTTCTGACACCTCGTAAATCCTCGTAAATCCTGATTGTTAGGTCTTACGAAGATAACAAAGGTACGTAATAATAATAAATTCGTACCGGCCGGCGCTAATGCGATCGTTACTAACTACAGCACATAAAAGCAATAATGAGCAAAGTAAGGGAGTCCACACAAGTTGTTCGGTCCAAAAGCTATTTAATTCGATTAAATTGGGTTTAGGGTTAACCCACCGTTAAATCAAGTTAAACCTTCAATAACTAAGTTAAAGCACTCTTAATTAATAGGGACCGAAGGCAATAAGAAAGGGGCTCTTAAATAAGATGCGCCCTTTCCAAACACTAACCCGGACTTAAGTCTCTAAAGGAGGAAAGCCCCTTTAAAATTCGGTTAAGTCCAAGATCGTCAGTATTACTTAACTCTAAACAATGCTGTGAGAATTCCGGCTCCCAGGGCGCAGTGGCTGGTGGCAATTGATGTCCAAAATGTCGGGGAGTGAGAGAGAGAAACTGCAGGACCCTGGGTTTTAAAGGGGGCCTGCATCCTGCTCTTTTGTATAGCAGACGAAGTGCGATTGGATGCTGAGGCTGAGGGAGGAGCTGATTGGTTTAGGAGCTGGACCGCTGATGTTGACTGAGTATCTGGATGGGCCCACATGTGGCAGCAATTAAAGTGCATGAGGCAGGGGCCAAGTGCACTGAGTGTCGTCTGCTAAGCTAAAGCTAATGTTATATTCTGATAATAATAAATGGATGTTGTAAGGCCGTTGCAGTTAATAAGTTAATGTTATATCGATAAGAAGTGTCGGTTGTGTATCGTTAGATACCGATACCGATTATTGATACCGATATTTTATATCGGAAAGTGCTAATTCTAAAATAATTACAGATCAAACCGTCCCTTTGTTTACATTTAAGAAATGAACAAAGAATGAAACTGGCTTTTTAGGAAGAGACGCCTACTCTAACATTATGGAGGTAAAGACCAGCAATGTCGATAAGGCTTACCAACCATAAAGACTCCAAGCTAGAGGTTAATTTAAGTTAGACTATAAATTTAGAATTGGGGGGCCCTAAAGATAAACTTCTAAAGTTAAACTAGTTACTGACAACCACTATGATTTTGCCTGGCATGGCAACCACGGACGTGACATCTCCACTCCCGATCGGCGTGACCCTTCTAGCTTGAGAGATCTGTGAGCTGTGCTGGGGATGCTTTGGGCAAGGGTTTTTTTATGCTATAAACCAGAAGTTCGCGCGGACGGGCAGGAGAGCTGCGGCGGTCTAATTGGCTGAGGGCTTTGAGAACAATGGAAAGTGGGAGGAGAAGCCGGTTTGATAAAGGAGTTTGGTGCAGAGCCGTTTGAAGGAATAGGGACATGTTAGGCAAGATAGGCCTGTTTGAGTTTTACTCAAGTGAACTTTGGGAAATAGGCCTTTACTTTGAAATACTGACTATGGAATGAATATTTACATGTTTGCAACGTGAGTAGGCTCTGGTTAACGCTTAGTACTTTGGCTTGGGTAATACATAAAGCATTACTATTAAATTTTACAAGCTTTAACTGAAAACTGCAGTGTTATACACCACAACTAGTTTTGGCTTGGGGGGGGGGGGGGGGCGGAATTGAGGATTCGGATTTTCAAGCACAGTTTGACTTCGGATGGCTTTGGGAACAGATCTTTACAAGTATCTTTTGGTTTTTAATTGAAGGACAAACTAGTAGAAACATTCGGATGGGTCCAGTTGGAGTTTTAGTAGATATTTAAAACAAACATATATACACAAAAATTTGGGTCCGGTGATTGCCGATGTCGAATTAGTTCGGACTAATGGTAGCGTTTGGGGAGCAAAAGATTATTAAATAAAGTATAAAAAGGATAAATAAACTAGCTTAGTGAATGCTATAACGCATGTAAGTTAATTTGGATAAATAACTTTAAAGTTAAAGGACGGGTAACGATTGTGGTGGAAATTTTTCATAAAAGTTGCTGTAGTTCAACACAATAAAAAATATCACACTTACAAAGTTGTCTGTACAATTAAATATGAGGTTAAGTACCTTCGTAGAGGAAGCCCCTCCTAATAAACACTAAGCTAATGTCTTTGGGCTTTTTGCCCTAAAATAAAAGTAATGAAAATCGAGAATACAAAGTACAAATTTACAATAATGGCGGCCCTGACGAAGGAGCGCTGCGGTGATTTTGAAGTTGTATTCAAATGGCGATAATGGCGATAGTTCAGGATGGAATTCTTGATGTTTGGCTTCCTGAAGACTTAGACAATGTGTTTGGAAGATGGGCCGTTGCAAGATGGGCCGTTTCTGTCCATTAATAAAAATTTGGCGAAAGGTACAAGACCGAGGTCTTTTTGAGGTTTGAAGTGCTCAAGAAAAAAAAATGTTTCACGAGTTTTTGATCTTTGGAGGTCATGGATCCTCTCCAATAGTTTTTTCGGCAAGCCGACATTACACGCCCCCATACCAAGGATTTTATTCCGGGTTCCTTAGAACTCCGAATAAAATCTAAAAACCTAAAGGTTAGTGCACACAAGATATGCAAAAATCAAGACTGCCAAGCCATGAAATAAGTAATACAAAATAAATCCATATTAAGCATCACTTTGTGTAGATATCCATCTCATATTACTTTCATTCAATTTTAGAATGAAATAGACTGGGTTTCATTCATTTTAAACTAAAAATGAGATAGACTGTGGGATACTTTTTCCTACCCCGGGGATCCTTTACACAATTTATTATTACACTGTTTACAAAAATATTAACTTTGCCGTTTTGTATTTTTGGGGGACTAACGTTTTTGTGGCTTAGAAAATCTTTAAGTAAATTAAAAGTTACAAGTTAAAAACACTATTTTTGCAGCCATTAACTAAATACTGTCCGCGCTACTGGTGCAGGAAAATCGTACAAGTATTTGAAAATGGGGGAAATGACATTTTATCGAGAAACACACTAGTTTGAATAAAAGTACAAGGTTATGGTTGGTGTAAAAGAATACTGTCAAATGAGGCGTCCCGCCACTTAATCGTTCTCACGAGTCCGGATTATGTCAAATTGTAGATATTTTTTTTAGCTGTTAAACTACCGAAAACACCTCGCCGTCCACCCTCAACCTAGGTTGCGATAACGTTTAGAAGAGAATATTCTATGAACATGTGGTAGAACACCGGCTCTATTTAACAGCAACTAATACTACTAGAATGGTTTAAGGTTACCAAACAACTTGTTTACATGTTCAATTTGACACTGGAAGGATTTTGAGATAAGACCCATAACTTAAACATAACAATACAACGCTGGGAGGTTTTATGGATAAAAACCAACAACCTTTTAAACGACAGAGTTACCCTTTTGCACTCAGAGGTGAGACAGACAGGTGTTTTTAAAGAAAGCCATTTCGTAGAAAACTTAAAGAGGAGCCAACCGGGAACAAGTTGCAACCCCCGTAGAATATTCCTAATGAATATTTAATTAGTGTCGTTACAATCTTTGTTAATATTCTCCCACAAAGGGAGACATTGATAGTGACATAAAGAGTAAAACATAGGCACTTAAAATTTAGGTGTGAAGGCCAAAACGGGAATTAACTGGAAGTTGCTTTCTGTTATGGACGTACTTCCAATAGACCATGTAACAAAATTAAAAATGCAGTTAAAAATAATTTTTACTGAAAAAGCTGCGTTTTAACAAGTTAACGTTTAAACAAAATACCTACTTAACGTGTCTGCGTTTAAGTGAAACTTGCCTGGTTTGTACCTGACAGTGTTGTCATAATCTTGAAGGGTGAGGCTCCACCTAAGCAGTCTGAGGTTTTTCCCAGACATTTGCTTGAGCCAAAGTAACGGGGTTATGATCTGACTCAATGATAAATTTTGTCCCATAAATGTAGGGCCGTAATTTAGCAACTGACCAGATCAAACACGCACACTCTTTTTCAGTCGTCCCGTAATTTTGCTCACGGGCCGTTAGTTTACGTGAAACGTAAAGGCAGGGGTGTTCATCTTCACCAAACTGTTGTGAAAGCACGCAACCCATACCTCGTTCTGAACAATCACACTGGAAGATGAAAGTTTGGGGTGAAGTCGGGCGCTCTTAGGACAGAAACATCACTAAGGCAGTGTTTAAAGTTTCAAAGGCATTTTGCTTTGAATCGTCCCATGAAACGGGATCGGGTGCATCCTTTTTAAGGGAGTCTGTCAGGCATGCACAGATTTCAGAATAGTGGGGAATGTATCGTTGGTAATAACCAACCAAACCAAGGAAGGAACGGACATCTTTCTTAATTTTGAGGACGTACGAATTTTTGTACGGTCAACACCTTCACTTCTGAAGGAGTGCGAGTTCCATTGCCCATTTCGTGTCCAAGGAAAGTAGCTCTGCTGCAAGCGACCTGCGATTTCTTGGCGTTAACCGTTAACCCGGCCAGCAGAGAGAAAATTGTGTGTTGCCACGTTTCGGCACAAACTGCGGTGTCATCTTGAAAGGGAGTCACAAACTCCTCCATGCTACGAGTGACATTGTCCATTAGCTTTTGGAAACAAAATGGAGTGATTTTCATCCCCATGTTCATCATAAGGGGAGCAAACTTCCCAATGGGAGTTGTGATGGTGGCGGCCATTGAGGCCTGTGGCGTCAAGTGCACTTGTCAAAATCCACGGTTTAGGTCAAAAATGGATATGTGTCTCCATTTAGCTGCACGTTCAATACGTTCCTCAATATTGGGAATTGGGTAATCTTTAGTTACCATATTGTTGTTCAGCTCTCTGTAGTCAGCTACAGGACGTGGGCTTGCGTCTTCTTTTTGGACGATGATCATGGGTGAACCATGAGGGGAATCGGTTTTAACAATTAAACCTAGACTGAGCATCCTCTCAATCTCAGTGACAATCAAGTCACGTTCGAATTTTGCTTGCCTATAATATTTACAGGGCTTAACATGCGAATCGATTAATTCCACATCGTCGGTGACAATGTCGTACGACCCGGCAGAGTAGAAAAGACTCCATCTACACGGTCAAAGACTTTAAGTAAGTCGGATTTCTGTGATTCAGTCAAATCACCTGTCTTTTTAAAAAGACTCGTGGCCTCTTTGGAATTAAGATGGCCATCACCAGGCTGGCCTGTCCAGACATAGTCGTGGTGAGTATAAACTCACGTTCGTCATGAAACGAGTGGTTACTAGACCCTTCCCTAGGCAGATAGGGCGTTAACAAATTAACGTGATAAATGGTCTCCTTTTGAGAACCAAAGGACTTCTTAACAAGATAGTTTGTATCTGGTAAGCGTTTTATCGCATCACAGGGTCTATCCCAATAAATTTCTAACTTATTGGTTCTAGCTGGTTTTAAGACTAAAACTTTGTCCCCAACTTTGAACTTGCGTTCAACTGCCTTACGGTCGTAATAGGTTTTATTTTTAAGTTGATTCTTCACAATATTTTCTTGTGTGCGAGTTCCCGTGAGTATTGGAATCGTTGTAAAAGATCCAAGATGTACTCAAGGACGGATGGGTGAACGTCAGGTTCAATCCATTGGCTTTTTACAAGCTCGAGAGGGCCTTTTAAGTTTCGGCCGTCCACCATTTCTGCTGGAGTGAAACCAGTGCTCTCATGTGGAGCGGTGCGAAGTGCAAACATTGCACCAGGGAGACATCTTTCCCAGTCCTGGGGATGCTCGTGGCAAACGGCTCGTAGCACTGCTTTGAGCGTTCTATGAAATCGTTCCACACTGTTAGATTGGGGGTGGGAAACACTTGAATTTACACATCTGATTCCACATTTTTTAAGGAATAATGTTGTAAGTTCAGAGACAAAAACTGAGCCCAAGTCAGACTGGAGCTCATTGGGGTACCCTAATCGTGAAAATACAAGTAGGAGGGCATCAACTACACTTTGACTGTTTGCTTCTTTGAGGGACACAGCCCCGGATCAAGATGGGATAAAATATATTTAAAGCCTGCTCGACTAGTAGGTCTAATGGGGCCAACAATATCAACAATGAATCGGTTGAATGGTTCCCCATCCATGGGCACGAGTACCATGGGGGCAACAAACTTCTGTCCAGATTTTCCATTTTTCTGGCAGGTCAGACACGTTAGAACGAATTGCTCAATGTCACTAAAACATTTGGGCCAGTAGAAATTTGTTAGTACTCTTTCTTTCGTTTTAGAACGACCAAGATTTGCATGCGCTGTACTCATGACCAAATCTCTACACTCCTTACGAAGAACAAGTTGCCTCTTAATTAGCGGCCTTCCTTCTGGACAAAAAGGTTTACGAAAAAGTAAATCGTTTTCAACGAAAAATAACTTGTTTTCGTGTTGCTGACTTTCTGGAATTTCAGCGTACTGCCAACACAACTTTAGTGTGGGGCATTCGTGTTGGAGTTTAGAAAACTCGGTTTTGTCAATGTTGAGCAAGTTTGAAAGTTGCTCCGTTTGAGGGCCTAAAATAGCCGCGTCCAGACTGTCTGGTTTGGGGTTGACAAAGCCATCCATCCCTTCTTGTGGAGGGACTACACCGAGTTCAGCCTCGCTGCTTGACTCCTCGCTATCGCTCCCGATCTCACGGTAATTAGGGCGTAAGATGGGTAGCTGCTCACTCACGCGTGTCTGTGAACGAGTGATGGCATTAACGTACGTAGGGAGGGGGCAAAACCTTTTTTCCTCTAACACATTCTGGGACGGCACTCCTAATAACATTTTAAAGTGGGGCCCAATATGGTCCGATACAAGAGCTTCGGATTGAATAACTCCATAGGGAGTTTGTACGTTAATCAAGGCGATCGCGTGTGCGGTCGTCTGCTCCGTTAAAGCATTATGGCAATGCGTGTACTCACCCGTAAATTGTTCGGGTTGTACGAGATCACGTGAAACTTCATCATGGGTAGACCCAGAATCTCTTAGGACTAAACATTTAGTTCCGTTGACGGCCCATTCGTGAATATGTTTAGATAAAACTAATTCGGGAGGGGCAGTATTTACAAAATTACAGTCTGCGACGGTGGCTGCTTTTTCAGCCGCAATGCGGTAGCGGCACTTGTTTTTTCGGTGCCCGGGGCGTTTGCAGTAAAAGCAATTGCCATCGTACTGACGTGGTCGGTCAAACTCACGGTTAGGGTTAGCACTAGGGGCAGTGTCCCTACCAGGGGAGTCAGTTTTAGCTTCGACAGTTCCAGCCAGATCAGATGTCGAGTTGTGGTTATGTCGGTTACCACGCTGTTGGCCAGAAGGTTTAGAACCTTGGTGTGACGTTGCAGCTATGGGCTGTGTTTTGGCTGCACGAGTGGCAGTTTCTGCAGCAATCTGCTTGTTTCGAGTGGTGAACTCGTCACACAGTTGGGCTGCTTTGGCCAACGTACCCGTCTTTATTTGATCGGGAATACATTTTCCACGATGGTTAGGACAAGATTTGTAAAATTGCTCTAAGAGCATCAAATTAACAAGTTTATCAAAATCCCTGTTAACTTTGGCTAAATCAAGCCATCTGGAAAACAAAGTTTCCAACTCAAATGTGTAGTCGTGAAACTGCATTTCTTGGTCCTTCTCGAGTGAACAAAATTACGTTTGTAGTGACTCTTTCGTCTGAACAAATCGGGCAAGTAATTTAACTTTAACTACTTCGTAGTTGAGCATATCCGTGTCGGAAAGCTGGTCGCAAACTTTGACTAAGACTTCTCCCATTAACGGTAACAAAGCTGTTGTCCATTGGTCCCTGGGAATTTTCTGGCTAATCATAATTTTCTCAAATATTTTTAAGAAACTATTAATTTCTGTTTTGGGCGTCCACTTATTCATTAATCGAAACTTTTCCCTGTTTTACTACTGGATTTGGTTGAGCCGCGCCGTTAGTTACGTTTGGAGCGGTGTTAACATTAACACTGGTAGCTTGTAGCCTGGCTAATTCAAGCCGTTTGTTTAGTTTCGCTAATTCTATAGCACTCAGACGTTCGGTAATTAAAGCATCTTTATCTTTAATTTGGGCCTCTTGGTCCTTAAGGGCTAATTCGTGAGCCATACGTCTGTCCGCGTTGGCTATTTCTAGAGCTTTTAACCTTAACTCATCAGCGTTAACAGAAAGCTCCTGCTCTTTTGCGGCTAGTTCTTTTTTTGCTAAAATAGTAGCCTCTCTCTTTTCTATAGCGTTAGCTAGTGCGTCAGAGAGTTCGGTCAAATCAAGTTTTCCGTCTTCGAGGGCGGCTGGTAAGATTTGTACGGATTCACTTCTACATTCACTTAAACAAGCCGTTTAAACAAGCCTTTTTGAGGTCTTTGTTGGGCAAGTCATGGATGATTTCGTTTAGTTCCTCCATCTCGGACATTTTTGTTTTTAACCTTAAACGGGGCATATTAATTTGAACGTTAATTTTGGACAGAGCGAATTACTTTAAAAACTTCTCTACCAAATCCAGCAAGTTTATACACAAAAATACACTTTTAAGGACCCCTAGCACTCTGGTATGTGAATAGCTAAAATACACGAAGGCTTTTAACTACAATACTCGGCTTGGCGGCCTTTAAGCATATCCTATGTACACTTACCCTTTTACACACAATCGCTGTGTTGTCAGTCTGTCCTTCCTGTTCCACCGTAGTACGGGAAGTCCGGCACTGATTTTTGGCAGTAGATGGTCTCTGGCGGTCTAATCCACTGGGGCCTTGGTTGGCACACAAAATCCACTGCTGAGATGTGACGGAGCTCAGGTTCCCTGCTGGGCCGATCCTCCTCACTCAAACTGGGGTTACTGGGACGTCTCACGTAAGGCGGACATCACTGGATACTGAAGTGGCAGTTTCTGCTTCCCGGCGCCGGCAGTTGTTGTGGCTGCTGGGCGGTGTTTTGCCCCGTTTTTAACGGTGGGGCGACTTCTGCTTCGTGATCGTGTTTACGTGATCACTGGCATCTGCTTCGTGGCCTTTGTGATGGGACCACAGACATCTAGTTGGAATGGGCTTGCATCCTTCTAGAAACTTGGCATGGTAGTATGGCAGGGGGGAAAACGCTTGTCGGCAACAGCACCTGTTGATCACACCACTGCCACCAAGTTGTAGCAGCAGGCGCTACGACGGCGGAGGTGCTTGTAGCGCCCCCGACGACATTGGTTGACGAGTACTTCTTAGCTTCAAGTTAGCGTGGTTATTTCGACTTTTTACGATAATAAGCACAGCATGGGCTACAGTCCCGGTGTGGGGGATGGAGCGTCGGGTCCTAACTAAGGCCTAACCTGAATGCTACCGCTAATTACACTGCCACCAACGGTGGATTATTTAACTGTTTCAACGAAGTATAAAAGCTAAAGGGGCTACATAATAAGTTTACACTTAAAAACAATTAATCTACTAGGGAACGAACCTGAGGTTTAAAAACTCTTGGTTTAAAAATAAAAATAACACTTTTACATTTAGTTCACTAGTTTTAGCTTTTGACAAGTTTGGCAAAAATAATTTTTCAAGAATTTACATTTGAAATTCACTTTGACACAAGAACAACAAAAATGATTCTTAAACACTTAATTTAAAATAGAAAAAGCATTTTTATCTTGGGTTCCAATCCTGAAATACCCAGCAAGCTGAACCGCGTCCACTAAGTTGCAACTATATTACACAACTGTAGTTTTCAAGTCGTCCCACAGTTTTTTTCCCTCGCGAGGATCAAACCGTCCCTTTGTTTACATTTAAGAAATGAACAAAGAATGAAACTGGCTTTTTAAGAAGAGATGCCTACTCTAACGTTACGTGGCCAAGACCAGCAATGCCGATAAGGCTTACCAACCATAAAGACGCCAAGCTAGAGGTTAATTTAAATTAGACTATAAATTTAGAATTGGGGGGTCCTAAAAATAAACTTCTAAAGTTAAACTAGTTACTTACAACCACTACCATTTTGCCCGGCATGGCAACCACGGACGTGACATCTCTACTCCCGACCAGCGTGACCCTTCTAGCTTGAGAGATCTGTGAGCTGTGCTGGGGATGCTTTGGGTTGGGGGGTTTTTATGCTATGAACCGGAAGTTCGCGCGGACGGGCAGGAGAGCTGTGGGGGTCTGATTGGCTGAGGGCCTTGAGAACAATGGAAAGTGGGAGGACAAGTTGGTTTGACAAAGGAGTTTGGTGCAGAGCCGTTTGAGGGAGTAGGGACATGTAAAGATAGGCCTGTTTGAGTTTTACTCAAGTGAACTTTGGGAAATAGGCCTTTACTTTGAAATACTGACTATGGAATGAATATTTACATGTTTGCAACGTGAGTAGGCTCTGGTTAAAGCTTAGTACTTTGGCGTGGGTAATACATAAAGCATTACTATTAAATTTTACAAGCTTTAATTGAAAACTGTAGTGTTATACACCACAACTACTTTTGGCTGGGGGGAATTGAGGATTCGGATTTTTAAGCACAGTTTGACTTCGGATGGCTTTGGGAACAGATCTTTACAATTATCTTTTGGTTTTTAATTGAAGGACAAGCTAGTAGAAATATTCGGATGGGTCCAGTCGGAGTTTTTGTAGTGATTTAAAACAAACATATACCGTATTTACCCCCATTAGAAGCGCCGGGCGCCTAGCAAATTTGAGTGGAGGGCGCTTCTATCTGGAGGTAAAAAACCTAACTAGTGCATACTTAATACCAGCTGCTATTGGCCTTCCAAAACATTTATTATCTTGTAATCCAAGGTAAAATAAAAGTATTTTGTCTTTTAGTACTGTGTACTACCTTTATACTGCATACATGGTACCGTATATAATCAGCAGTGCGCACTGCTCGTCCATGAAAAACGCCATTGCTATTAGCGCACCCTAAAGCAGCTTATCGGTTACATGCTCCACGCACTTGCTCTCATCATCATCATCTGTGCAGAACAGGAACTTGGACCAGAACGGAGTAAGCGATCAATGATGCGATCATGGAGAAAGACGCGACGCTTAAACTCTAACGAAAATGGTGCTATTAATTAAAAGTTGATTTGAAATTACGATGTTAACAGTCACAACAACTGAAATCTTGAAACGAGCTACAAGATTTCATGAATTATTACAAGATATGCATGGCGAAAAGTGGAAAAATTACGGTTTTTAACTCGGTTTTCACGTGATTTGTATCACTGCTGCTGCTGAGTTCGGTATGTGAACGTTTAGGCTTATAGAGAAACGGGCCTTTTTTGATTTAACGTGTCAAAAAACTCGCGTATAACCCGTAGGCTCAATTTTTTATTTATTTCTTTTTTTAATTTTGCGTATTTTATGAAGGCGCTTATATATGGGGAAAAAAATAATGAAAACTGCCAACAATTCGTATGGGGGGGGGGGGGCTTCTAACTGGGTAAATACGGTATACACGAAAATTCGTGTCCGGTGATTGCTGATGTCGAATTAGTTCAGACTAATGGTAGCATTTGGGGGGTGTAAAGAAGCCAGTCTTCACCAACAGATTTGAGAGGAGACCTCTGCTCAAAATATAAAAAACCTGAGGGTTTATCGTTTTCACAACGAACATTATTTTCTTCATTAGCGCTCATTAGGCCTATCCAGACCTCCGTCTTCAAAACACCATATCTTCAAGAAAAGTGGACTAAAACGTTTGAAATTTGATATACCTAATAGATATACCTAATTGATATACCCTTAATAGACCTACACTTTCTCAAGACTTCTGCGAAAATAGAATTTTAAATTTCCTCTTCAGTAATTTTCCACATCAATTTGAAAAAGTCACCAAAATGACCAACGCCGCACGCAAATCTTCAATCGCTATTTTCAATACTTGTAAATAAAAATTATAATTACTTTAATTTTCTTTTGCAGGCATAAAGCCAACCAGCTTAGTGTTGTTTAGGAGGAATTTATCCTCACATACATGTATTTGAAAACCCAACACTTGATGTTTTTATTTGTAGCAATGGCCAAGTTATTTATGAAAACTTCGACTGTAATTTTTATTATTAGCGGCTGTAATAATAGTTCACAATTTTCCATGCGTTATAGCATTCAGGGAATAAGCTGGTATATTTAACCTTTTATTTAATTTAATTGGGCAACAGTTTAGCAAAAACTAGGTCTCTGAACACTACTGAACTCGGCAACACTTTCCTTCGAATTTTACCGGACAATTTTTCCAAAAGTGTTTATCTTGTATTTTTTTTTCCAGGGCTCCGACCATAGTAACGTTCCTACTATTAAAAATCACGTTTGTTTACAAAATTGAGCACAACACTTCGTACCCCCCCCCCTTTTATAGTTGCAATGCATAACATTGTACCCCTTTTATAGTTGCAATGCATAACATTGTAGTTTCATAAAAAAATATATAGGCCGATTTTTCACGTTGTTATGTGTTTAACTCAATGCACTTTCCAAGCTAAGGCCTCCAAAAGCACCCAAAGTCGGCAATTCCCTTTGCCATCCAAGCTCCTTCAATTCCCTTCCAATCACAACTCAGTATTTACTTTCCCCTCCACTCAGATTGCAAGGCTATCCTGCCCGTCCGCGCTGCGCTACCTACTTCCGGTAGTGACAGCCTGGCCGGCCAGAGTCAGTCTCTCCTCCTCCAAGGTGATCCCTCTACCCCGCTCCTCCCCTCCGTCGCTCTCCTACAGGTCCGCGGTTTCCCTCCTACCTGCAGGCAGGCAGCAGGTATAAAACAGACCTGAGGGACTACATCTACAGCATTGGCTCAACTCCAAGTCAGACGTTACTACGGCGGTCGGAGCAGAGATGTCCCCGGTCCGAGTGTTGCCATGCCGGGCAAGGTAGTAGTTTAGAAAACTAGTTTGAGCTTTAGTTTATTTTTTCGGAATTTATTCTAAATTATAACTTAAAGATTTAAACTTAACTTATGACTTGAGTTTCGTGATTATGGGTAGTTAAAACCATCGGCAATTTCTGGTCTCCCCTCCCATAACTTAAGGGTTTAAGGGTCCCCTTTCTAAAAACCGGCTTTCTTTCTGTTTGTTTTACTTATGTAATCAAGCATTTATTTTGAGATCACCAAGGTCCTGTAGCATAATTACAGAAGCATAGACTTCGATGGTAGGGCCCTGATTATTGCTAGCTTGACTCAATGTGAATAAGTAGATTTGATCTTGTGCAAGATGCCTAGAAACATAATCTTAAATTAGACTAAGCTTGAAATTGTAAGATACTTTTTCTAACTTAGAGGTGTTTAGGTAACACCAAAGAATATTTTCTAATCGAAATTGTAAGTGTGAATTTTATTTTTAAATTCGTTGCCGATAATTTTTTTATGTAAAAATTACTTGTGTGCTTTCATTGAAAGCTAATTTGTAGACTAGTTGCCCTGTAAAGTGTTCCTTTCCCCTGTTTATTAAAACGAAGAGTTTTAAACTCAGTTGGCTTCTAGAGAGATTTAATTTGCTAGTGTTTTAACTAAAAACAACTCTTTTTATTTAAAGCCTAAGGTTAGCAATTAAACCACCCACCTGGTGGCAGTGAACCAAAAACGATTAGATAGTACTAAAACTTCAGATAAGACATAGACGCTCCGTTCCTAACCGTGCAGTAGTGACTGCCATGCTTGTTTAAACTCCGCAAAAGTAAAAACTTCTAACTTTCCCGAGACCACACCAGATGTTGGTGCAGAACAGTAGGCACCTCTAGGACCTGTGAGCACCGCTACAGGGGCAAAAGATTATTAAATGAAGTATAAAAAGGATAAATAAACTAGCTTAGTGAATGCTATAACGCATATAAGTTAATTTGGATAAATAACTTTAAAGTTAAAGGACAGGTAACGATTGTGGTGGAAATTTTTCATAAAAGTTGCTGCAGTTCAACACATTAAAAAATATCACACTTACAAAGTTGTCTGTACAAATAAATATGAGGTTGTACCTTCGTAGACGAAGCCCTTCCTAATAAACACTAAGCTAATGTGTTTGGGCTTTTTGCCCTAAAATAAAAGTAATGAAAATCGAGAATACAAAGTACAAATTTACAATATATGGCGGCATGACGAAGGAGCACTGCGGTGATTTTGAAGTTGTTTTCAAATGGCGATAATGAAAGTTCAGGATGGAATTCTTGAAGTTTGGCTTCCTGAAGACTTACACAATGTGTTTGGCTATTAAACAGTTGCAAGATAGGCCGTTTCTGTCCATTAATAAAAATTCGGCGAAAGGTATAAGACCGTGGTCTTTTTGAGGTTTGAAGCGCTCGTGAAACAAAAATGTTCCACGAGTTTTTTGATCTTTGGAGGTCATGTATCCTCTCCAATCGTTTTTTCGGAAAGCCGACATTACAAGGTATCTGCATTTAAATAGAATTTTCCAGGTTTGTATCTGACTATGTAGTCGTAGTCTTGAAGGGTAAGGCTCCACCTAAGCAATCTGGGGTTTTTACCAGACATTTGTTTGAGCCAATGCAGCGGGTTATGATCTGATTCTATGACGAATTTTGTACCATAGATGTAGGGACGCAATTTGGCAACGGACCAGATCAAACACGCGCACTCTTTTTCAGTCGTCCCATAGTTCTGCTCCCGGGCTGTCAACTTACGTGAAACATAAAGACAGGGATGTTCATCTTCTTCAAACTCCTGGGATAATACGCAGCCCATGCCACGTTCGGAACAGTCACACTGTAAAATGAAAGTCTGACTGAAGTCGGGGGCTCTTAGGACGGAAACGTCACTAAGGCTTGTTTCAAAGTATCAAACGCTGTTTATTTTGACTGATCCCACAAAACGGGATCTGAGGCCTCCTTTTTCAAGGAGTCTGTAAGGCTAGCACAGATTTCAGAGTACTGCTTGATGTACCTTTGGTAGTACCCTACCAAGCCAAGGAAAGATCTAACATCTCTCTTAGTTTGTGGTCTGGCGAATTTTTGCACAGCCAAAACTTTTACTTCAGAAGGGATGTGGGACCCATTTCCTACCTCATGACCCAAGAAGGTAGCCTTGCTACAAGCAACCTGCGATTTTTTTGCATTTACTGTGAGCCCGGCCTTCTTGACTGCAAGGAGGAAAGAGTGGACATTCTCGAGATGTTGTTGCCACGTTTCGGCTCCAACGGCGGTGTCGTCTTGAAATGGGGTAACGAATTCCTCTATTCCACGTGTGATGCCATCCATAAGTTTTTGGAAACAAAATGGGGCGTTTTTCATTTCCATGTTCATTATGAGTGGGGTGTACTTCCCAATAGGGGTAGTAATGGTGGCTGCTAAAGAAGCCTGTGGTGTGAGTCGAACCTGCCAGAAGCCTCTGTTCAGGTCGAAAATGGAGATATATTTCCATTTGGCTGCTCGTTCTATACACTCCTTAATGTTAGGAATGGGATAGTCTTTAGTTACGGTGTTATTGTTCAGTTCACGGTAGTCAGCTACCGGACGAGGACTTGCATCTTCCTTCTGAACAATGATCATTGGTGACCCGTGAGGAGAGTCAGTCTCAACAATCAAGCCAAGATCCAGCATTCGTCTGGTCTCGGTAACAATCAAATCCCTCTCAAATTTCGCATGGCGATAATATTTGCAGGGTTTAATATTAGATTCGATTACTTCTACATCATGTGTAACAAGGTCTGTTCGACCTGGTAAAGTGGAGAAAACTATGAGGCGGTAAACATGACGCCACAGTAATTATAATGAGTTGTGCGTTTTCGCAGCTCATATCCAATGCGTCATTTGTTAATGACGGCTGTTAATCTTTAAGTGACATAGTGTTGTTGTTAACTTTCGGCTGAGGGCCAATCACTATTGCAGTAATGCACTTATTGTTGGCTGCTTACCAACCATTGTTGTTGTTGTTTTCCCCCCGATACGTTCTAGTTGTGAAAAGGGCGAGTTGTGGTTAACTCTGGGGTTTTGATAGAAAAACCCAGCCATGTTTGGTTTTAGTGTGAAGCATGGAACGGGCTTTATTCCTTACCATTTAGTAATGGAAATTCCATGCTCATAAGCCGTTAAATGTAATCTGCTAGTCGTTAGGGCTGCAAACAACTATTTTTTCTAGAATTTTTACACGAAGTTTTGTTTGCAACGTTGCGTATAAAATTGCGCCTCAATAAAATCCAGTGTGCCGTCAGCCCGACGTTTTTCCTCACTTCTTCTCATGCGGCCTGCCAATCTTTTCGCTATACTGAAAACCATCATCAGCGTTCCACGGATTTTCCCTCTGAAAGTGGGATTGAGGATGAAGAGTTCTTCCCCCCAATTCGCCATCGCATTCCACCTCCGTTGGCCTCTTCCCACAGTTTGGTAGCAGACTTTGGTAACAAGTTTTGGTAGTACCGTTTGGAAATGGAACCGGTTGGAAACGGGACAGTTTGGCGTGATTGACGTGAAGGATCCCGGTAACGTACCGAAGTCGTAAATCTGGCGGTGACGATCGTTTGGAGGAAGGAAGCGAGAAGCAGGCAACCGTTTTTCTCTTGAATTGTCGGAGAGGGAAACAAGATACAAAGCGGAGCCGTGATTTGCCATGAGTACGTACTCGTTTACTCGTGCTTCCCAGTAAAACAGCTGCGCAGCGCCGGGCGCGCTTGATCAGAAGAGTGTTTTTCTGACGTCACCACTTGTGGTTCCAGGGCCGAGTGTATTAATGTTCCGAGGAGGTCGCCAACAAGTGAAGTTTGAACGGACTTCAGCTGACAGGACGACGCCAGCGGGGACGACATCACATTGAACACGGGTTAAGTTTTAAACAAATCCTTACCGTTGCCGATAACTGCCATTACAAGTTTCAACTCTATAGGTTCAAAAGTTGTGTCAGTGCATTTGCCTATCGAGATGGGCACGATAATTAAGTGTTTTTTATGGCCTGTTTGTTAAAAAAAAATTACCGTGTTTGGTAATTGGTGTAAAGTGTAAGTGTAAGTGTTTCTCTCCAAAGAGAGTACGGCCAACGCAAAAAAAGTCAAGCATGGAGATATGCTGTAAGTACGCTAATTTCAGTGCATTTTTTTCTTCACCAGGTGGCGTTTTGCACTAAATAGTTTGTCATTTTTTCCCAGCGTATTTTTGTGTGTCGTATTACAGTTGCATATGTTTATGATACCGTTATTTCTCCTATTCTTATTGCTTTTTTTCTCAATGGGATTGTTGCAATTACAGATTAGTGCGATTGATTAGTGCCATTGATTTGTGTTTGTATATGTTTTTTTTTGACAGCAGCGTAATATTACTGTTATTATTGAATTGATGTGGGTGAAATTAACGCAGTTCATTATTTATTATAATATTTCTTTGTTTGTTCATCATGGCTTATTATAATTACGGATGTTGCTTTGAATGGCGCTGAGCGTTTACAATTGAGCATGCGTAATGTTAAAGCTTACGGGTTATCTCTGGTGGACGAGGGTCAGTTTGATGTTGAGGTTCCTCAAAATGTGTACCGCTTATACAGCGGCTCGACATCGTCCATTCTGAATGAACTTACTTGTAAACCTCAATGCTTTGCGACGTGTTAATGTTGAACTGGCCGCCGATGGTGCATCTACAGTTGGGTATTCCATGGGAAAGGTTGAAATATGTGGTGTCAGATATAATAATTCATTGTATAGAAATAGGGTAGTGCTACACGA
This sequence comes from Lithobius niger, assembly GCA_023313725.1. NCBI lineage: Eukaryota > Metazoa > Arthropoda > Chilopoda > Lithobiomorpha > Lithobiidae > Lithobius > Lithobius niger. The sequence continues at coordinate 9,834 of JAHWFP010143193.1, read as the reverse complement.
TGTTATTTATGTACCTAATGCAAGAACGAACTTAATTTCGATGGGGGCGCTACTGAAGTCAGGCTACAATTGTAACATTCGTAGAAAAGGTGCCTATGTGCGTGAAAAAGCCTCGCCCCACAAATTGGTTTTGTTCTTTGCAGAGCGGAACAATCTTTTTGAGACTAGAGCACAACTACTAACAAAAATACCTGAGCATACGAATTGTAAGTTGAACCTACGTAGGCTTGATGATAAACGCTTACATTATGAACACGTGGTTAGTGGGGAACGTAATAAATTATGTCCAATCTGTGTAAACCCAGACAGCATTTTAGAAATGAATAAGGAAATTAATTCTTGTCTAGTTTTCCCTTGTAATAAGTATGACCCTTCGTTTGATTTCGACTCGGAGCCTAAACTGCTTGCTAGTGAGGTAAACCAGAGGGAAAATGATGATTTAGAGGCTGAATGGGTTGAATATAACTTAGGGGTTTGGGAAACTATATCAAGTTTCACTGAGGGCCTCTCGCGGGGGAAGACTCCAAGTAGTTTTCGGGAGGCAATAAAGAGCCCGGAGTGGGAAAACTGGAAATTAGCAATGTCGAACGAGTTGAAAATGTTAGATAAACTGGGGGTATGGCATTTTGTCCCGAGATCACTTGGCAAAAAGTTGATCAGGTCAAAATGGGTTTATGCAAAAAAATTCAATGCTGATGGGACGCTTCAGAAATATAAAGCTCGGTTGGTGGCTTGCGGATGTAATCAGCGGCCGGGAATTGACTATTTCGAAAGTGCAAGTCCGGTCGTGAAGTCGCAGTCACTTAAATTGTTATTGTCTCTTGCGGCTTCCCATAGTTATAGAGTCAGAAGTTACGATGTAGCCAGTGCCTACTTGAACAGTTTTTTTGGACACGGAAGTTACATGCTTTGTCCACCAGGGTGTCCAAAACCGGAAGGTGATGTAGTTTGTAAACTCGACAAAGCCTTGTACGGACTTCCTTCCTCAGGACGGTGCTGGTATAAACAAATGCGTGATTCTTTATTAAAGGTGGGTTTGCAGCGACTGTCAAGCGATCCGTGTGTTTTTTATATGCGTAAGAAAGGTATGTTTTTTGCGTTATCTGCCCATGTTGATGATTTTATGACTGTGTCTGATGATGAGCTTGGTGCAGAAGTTATTCAGTCAGTTAATAAATATTTTACGGTCGCCGAAACTGCTAATAGTTTATACCTAGGTTACCTAATTGAATCAACTGAATTGGGCATATCAATGTCCCAAGTAAGTTAACTGGAAGCTGTGGATTAACTAATGCCAAAACTGTCAAAACACTATGTCTGTTGACACAGAAGATTGATGACTGTGTTGATTCATCACCGGTAGATGTAAAAGAATACCAGTCAATTATTGGTTCCCTTCAGTATATTGCTCAGGGGACGCGCCCAGACATATCTTTTGCTGTGTGTACTTTGTCAAGGTTTAACCATTCGCCTAATACTGCTCATCTTGAAGCCGCTAAGCGCATTGTAAAGTATCTGAAATCCACAAGAATTTGGAGACTGGTGTTCCCCTGGAATGGGCGGAGTTCCCTGTTAGGAATGGCTGATGCCTCATGGGGGACCACAAAAGATGGAAAAGGTTTTTCAGGATATTTGGCAACTCTGCTTGGCAGCGTCATAAGTTGGAAATCACAAAAGCAAACAATGGTGTGCTTAAGCAGTATGGAGGCAGAAATGGTTGCTGTAATGGAGTGTATTCGAGAAATACTGTGGACAATTGAAATATGTCAGGAGCAGAGAATTGCCGTTTGTATTAAGCCCGTACCAATTTTAGTCAATCTCTGATAGCCCTAGCGAAGAATTTAGACCTGTCGGCAAGGTCAAAGCATTACATTAGGAAGTTGTGGTTCTTACGAGATCACATCACCCAAAATACAGTGAGTCTAGAATACACTCAAACTGGGGACCTAGTCCTCGACCTGTTAACTAAACCTGTGTCTATAAGGCGTTTGCATGACTTTATGGGCCGTTTAGGATTGTTGGGAACACGCCAGTTTGGGAACACGTTTGCGGAAGTGTAATACTTGTATGATGTTAACCTTTTGTTTTTATGCTCAACTAACACTCAACTAACAACTTGTTAAATAAGACAGCAAGCTATAACCTAAACCTAACACATTGTATTGAGGCATCGTATTTAGTATGGAGGCAGTATGATCGAAACCACCCTCTGCTAGGCAACGTATAGTAATACGATGTACTGGCGAGTTGTAAACAATGTGATGGCACGAGGGGGGTTTGGCTTGGACTTGTGAGACTTGTTGTTGTGTGAGACTTGTGAGGTTTAAGATTTGTGGAAAAATGAGATTGCGAAACCCACATCTCACGAGGGGGTTTATGAGGCGGTAAACATGACGCCACAGTAATTATAATGAGTTGTGCGTTTTCGCAGCTCATATCCAATGCGTCATTTGTTAATGACGGCTGTTAATCTTTGAGTGACGTAGTGTTGTTAATTTTCGGCTAAGGGCCGATCACTATTGCAGTAATGCACTTATTGTTGGCTGCTGACTGACTATTGTTGTTGTTGTTTTTCCCCGATATGTCCTAGTTGTGAAAAGGGCGAGTTGTGGTTGACTCTGGGGTTTTGGTAGAAAAACACGGCCATGTTTGGTTTTAGTGTGAAGCATGGAACGGGCTTTATTCCTTACCATTTAGTAATGGAAATTCCATGCTCATAAGCCGTTAAATGTAATCCGCTAGTCGTTAGGGCTGCAAACAACTATTTTTTCTAGAACTTTTACACGAAGTTTTGTTTGCAACGTTGCGTATAAAATGTCGCCTCAATAAAATCCAGTTTGCCGTCACCCCGACTTTTTTCCTCACTTCTTCTCATCCAGCCTGCCAATGTTTTCGCTATACTGACAACCACAGGCAGCATTCCACGGATTTTCCCTCTGAAAGTGGGATTGAGGATGAAGATTTCTTCCCCCCAATTCGCCATCGCATTCCACATCCATTGGCCTTTTCCCACAAAAACTCCATCCACTTGGTTGTAAACGCGGGCCGCCGAACGAATTTTTTTTTCTTGATCGCTTCAAAAGGCAAAAAAAACCTCGGTCTTTAACCCTCAGCCAAATCTTTAATAATGGACAGAAACGGCCCATCTTTGAACTGTTTAATAGCCAAACACATTGTCTAAGTCTTCAGGAAGCCAAACTTCAAGAATTCCATCATGAACTTTCATTATCGCCATTTGAAAACAACTTCAAAATCACCACAGCGCTCCTTCGTCATGGCCGCCATTATTGTAAATTTGTACTTTGTATTCTCGATTTTCATTACTTTTATTTTAGGGCAAAAAGCCCAAAGACATTAGCTTAGTGTTTATTAGGAGGGGCTTCCTCTACGTAGGTACTTAACCTTATATTTAATTGTACAGACAACTTTGTAAGTGTGATATTTATTATTGTGTTGAACTGCAGCAACTTTTATGAAAAATTTCCACCACGATCGTTACCTGTCCTGTAACATTAAAGTTATTATCCAAATTAACTTACATGCGTTATAGCATTCACTAAGCTAGTTTATTTATCCTTTTTATACTTTATTTAATAATCTTTTGCCCCCCAAAAGCTACCATTAGTCCGAACTAATTCGACATCGGCAATCACCGGACACAAATTTTTGTGTATATATGTTTGTTTTAAATCTCTACTAAAACTCCGACTGGACCCATCCGAATGTTTCTACTAGCTTGTCCTTCAATTAAAAACCAAAAGATACTTGTAAAGATCTGTTCCCAAAGCAATCCGAAGTCAAACTGTGCTTAAAAATCCGAATCCTCAATTCCCCCCCCTCCCCCCAGCCAAAACTAGTTGTGGTGTATAACACTGCAGTTTTCAGTTAAAGCTTGGAAAATTTAATAGTAATGCTTTATGTATTACCCAAACCAAAGTACTAAGCTTTAACCAGACCCTACTCACGTTGCAAACATGTAAATATTCATTCCATAGTCAGTATTTCAAAGTAAAGGCTTATTTCCCAAAGTTCACTTGAGTAAAACTCAAACAGGCCTATCTTTACATGTCCCTACTCCTTCAAACGGCTCTGCACCAAGTCCCTTTGTTCAACCGACTTCTCCTCCCACTTTCCATTGTTCTCCTGGCCCTCAGCCAATCAGACCCCCGCAACTCTCCTCGGCGTCTGCACCTTGGTCTAGAAAATCCGCTGCTCCAGCATAAAAAGCCCCAGTTGCCCTCCCTCTACAGCTCAATCAGCACAGCTCACAGATCTCTCAAGCCAAAAGGGTCACGCCGGTCGGGAGTGGAGATGTAACGTCCGTGGTTGCCATGCCGGGCAAAATGGTAGTGGTTGCAAGTAACTAGTTTAACTTTAGAAGTTTATCTTTAGGACCCCCCAATTCTAAATTTATAGTCTAACTTAAATTAACCTCTAGCTTGGAGTCTTTATGGTTGGTAAGCCTTATTGGCATTGCTGGTCTTTACCACCATAATGTTAGAGTAGGCATCTCTTTCTAAAAAGCCAGTTTCTTACTTTGTTCATTCTTTAATGTAAACAAAGGGACGCTTTGATCCTCGCGAGGAAAAATAACTATGGGACGACTTGAAAACTACAGTTGTCAAATATAGTTGCAACTTAGCGGACGCGGTTCAGCTTGCTGGGTATTCCAGGATTGGAACCCAACATAAAAATGCTTTTTCTAATCTAAATTAAGAGTGTTTAAGAACATAAATCGTTGTTCTTGATTATTGTGAATTTCAATTGTAAATTCTGGTAAATTTGTTTTTGCAAACTTGTGGAAGCTTGAACTAATGATGTAAAATTGTTTATTTTTCATTTTTCCTGATGTTTTAAAATAAAAACACGAATTTTAACTAAGTTTAAAATTAGTTTTTACTATCCTAGAATACTTACCTTCAATAATCCGTGCTAAAATCGCTTAATTTTAGATTTCCATGCTCAAGATAAAAAATTTCACCCATTTTTTG
>JAHWFP010143136.1:2248-13990 GCA_023313725.1 Lithobius niger | reverse complement strand
TTATGTCTCTCCGCCAGAGTTTTCAGCGAAGAGGAGAGAAAATTATAGCTGTCTACGAACTTAAGCCGAATGTACCTTTTCTTTTTTTTCTTTTCATCCCATCCCGTTTCAACGGTGATGGTCATGCTCATGAACCTTTCCATATTTTTCGCGAGGACTTCTACTTTTTTCGGAAACTTGTGCACCGCTCTTACCGTAGATGCATATCGTAAGCTTCGAGGCAGTGAAATACCACGGGGATCGTGGTGCGCTCTCGGGCATTCAGGTTACAACTCGAGTGAAAAGCTCCTCTGTACTGGCCGGTAACGTGGCAGTGATCCCGGACTTTGTCGTCTTTTGAACCGAATGGCTTTTTGCAGTAGATGCAGTCTACAGCGTGGTTAAAATCAGCCTCTTGGACTGGAGTGAGGCATAGTGGTTGGACTCTTTTTAATGTTTCGTCGTACCCGCGTGCTTCAATCACCAACTGATCGAGGAATTGTTCAACAGCATCCTCTCCCAGGTAATATGCAGCTTTTTGAAAGTTCCCAGACCCCACCGCGACGTAGCCGAAGCTGCAAGGTTGATGGTGGTTGATTTTCTTGCCGGAGCTGTTAGAGGAAGGAAGGGGTTTCAGAAGGCACTCGAAATCGGCGTATATGATTTTGGGGTGAATATTTCTTGTATTGAAAGCTTCAAACTTCAAAATGTTTTCGCCCGGTTTTAAGAATTTGATCGCTTGAGGTGACGGATTGGTTCTTGTACAGTCCAGTTTGTGTTTGTCTCTCAGCGATGCCTTTCCATAAGCAGCGAAACAATTTCGACAGTAATATTTCGGGTTGCTTCCCGATCCCTGGTGTCGGAGAAATTGGTCACAATCCACGATGGCGCAGTAGTGAAAATTTGTCCACTCGTCGGTAATTAAAAGAAGATCTACGGGTTGGCCTTTAAAATTCGTGCTCACACAAAGGGGATTCAAGCCGTTCTCTTTGGTATAAGCAATCACATTGATCGATAAATGATTGTTGGCCATCTCGAATGCGTCAATGTGATCCAGCCGCGTTGGAAAGTCCAGCATCGAACAATCTACCGTTCTCACATATACTTCATATTCTTTCGGATTCACCATGCTTAATTTGTGTTTGGCAGCCAGAATTGAATACAAGAAGCACTTGTGGTCTGTGAAATTTTGAACATTGACTACACACTTCCACTTCTTTTTTAATTTTGCTGGCAGAGGAATGTAAGAGCCCGGTCTGAGCCGGTCGATTTTTGCTACTCGGATTGTGAGTTCGTAGGAGCGATTTATCACCCAACCACTCCCTCTTTCGGCGAATTCGTCGATGGAACGTTGGATTTTAGCATAAGCTGCGTCCAGTAACTTGGGAATATCTAATGGATTATAGATTGGGGAGTAGCGGGACTGAAATCCAGTTGGTATTTCTTGGCCATTTCGAACGAAACTCACTCCTAATCCAATTTGAGCTCTGCAAGTCACTAATTGCCGGAGACATCCGTACAGTAGAGCTTCTATACCTCTTCGCATCAACATTAAAAGGTACAACGGGTCTGCAGCCTGCACAGCTTTCGTGTACTTTCTGTGTTCGAGTCCTTGCTCACAGAGGATGGGATCGTCTGTACAGCCCAACACCCTCTCGAAGCAATCGCACTCAGGTGGGTAACTATTCCTGTGTGTCTCTACGAGGTGTTGTATCAATCTTTCTCGGGTAGGATATGTTTGAGCGCAGTAAACGCAGGTAAAGTTTGTTTTTTCTATCGCTCCAACTGAATGATTCTGTTTAATAATATAAATAATATGAACAGTAATAATTTCACCGTCCTGGTCTCAGTTTATTACTATAAATAAAAAGAGGAAAAATTTGGTATTTTTGTTGTTATTTTCCTAGACCAACTGGCTTTTCGTCGAGCCAACTGTCGAAGCGCTCGTCGTAGCCTTTCCACCTGACAAGGTAACGATTTTTCCCTCCCACTTTTTTAGACTTCATAATCTCTTCGACTAAAAACAGATCCGGCACGTTAGTTTTCTGCAACTCTTGCTCGTAAAAAGTGCCTTCGATTTTACTACCCAGTTGGTCGACCAACCTGTAGCAAGTCGGTCGAGTTTTTCTGACTTCACTCACCTCGAACAGTTCGTTGGTAAAGTTTTGCAAATATCCCTTGTCGAATACAGATTTTGCCGTTGTCACTCTTACTAAATCCCCGACTTTGAAACTATTCTTCTTTTTGGAAGGGCTCTTTTTCAGCAATATGTTTCTGATCTCCGGTTCATCGCGTTTAGTTACTTCGGATGGTTTCATTTTAATGGTAGGATGAACTCTGTCGTTGTAATCTTTGACAATTTCATATATAATGAAATTTCATCTACACTTGTGGTTACCTCGCAGAGTGAACCGTTTCCACATGTTCGACTTCAATGTGCGATTTAGGCGTTCTACTACGCTCGCCTTGAGTTCTGACTTGGTCGAATAGTGGTTTATTTTGTGGCGTTTCATTAGTGCTGCGAAATCTTTATTATAGTATTCCTTGCCTTCGTCGCTTTGTAGATTTTTAAGTGGATTAGACATCGTGTTTAATATCTCGTTAAAAGCGCCAGTGACATCCGCGGCGTTCTTCGATTTCACAGGGACGGCCCAAGCCTATTTAGAGAATACATCAATGGCAGACAGCAAGTATTTGTAATTTTCGTTTTGTTCCGCATAAGGTATCATCTCCACCAGGTCCGCTTGAACTAAATCACCTATCCCCTAGCTAATAACGCGCCTCCTCGGAAAGTTTCGCCTAGCTGGCTTGTGCAGCTCCTCCACTAAAGTTTCCATTTGATCTTTTTTTTTTAATTCCCATTCCCAACTTTACTTTGGTTTTCATAGCTGCGGCTACGGCAGCTGCTGCCAACTTCTCTTTCAGACCAGTTTTGCTAGATTTTGCTACTTTTACTGCATCGGAGGCCAACTTTCTATCAGCTTCGTGCCTTCGTTCCAAGTCTGGTTTGGCAGAGTATTCGATGCCGTGCTGTTTGCAAGCCTCATCCAGAGATTTGATAGCAGCGTCGCCTCTGTTCAGTCTCTTGTTCAGTTTTGTTCCCGGACCGCAATAGTTGTATCCCGGAATGTGAAGTTCCACCGGCAACTTGTGTATCGCGCTGTTCAACAATCCAGAGCCTCTGCTCTTCTGAAACTGTGCTTTCTTCGTGCCACACACTTTACACTCGCCCTTCAGCAGTTGTCGATAATTCTTAGTCACAACGTGCCTGACATTTTTTCTGGCTGTAACTCTTTTGCATTTGAGGCAGTACATCTCTGTTTATTTATAAAATGAGAATGAAAAGGTATTTTAGATACTAGTTTTGCAGAGAATTTATCAAAATACCATTGTTTTTCTTAAAGCAGCTGAAAAATGAAAGTGTTAAATTAAATTATGACATAGCCGATGTCAATAAGCGACCATCAACTGGTAATTTACTGAATTTTCCAGAGGACGTAAGGTGCATCATTTGCGGCCCTGCAGGTTGTGGAAAGACCAATTTAGTTATAAATTTCATTTGCAATCCAGGTTGGTTGAATTATGATAGCCTGCGCGTGTACTCCAAGTCTTTATTTCAAAACAAATATTTCCATCTCAGGAGAGCTTTCGAGGAAATATGTCCGGGCGTAGCTACCTTTTGTTCCAACAACGAAGATATCCCACCACCAGAAGAACTGCCATGTGGCAAAACAGTCATTTTATTGGACGATTTTGCCTACGGCAGGCACGCGGACGCCTCGATCTTTTATTTATGTCAGACTTACAGCAGGATACCCAAGAGAGTTATTCGAGATAATTCCAACATTATAATTCTCTTCAGGCAAGACGAAGCAAACCTCAAACATGTCTTCAATAACCACGTTAGTGGTGACATGATTTTCGACGAGTTTCGTCGCATGTGTGGTGAGGTTTGGAAATCTGTTCCGTACGGATTCCTACTCATCGATAAAACTAAACCCTTGGATCGACGGTATAGATGAATGCTCGACTAACAACGTCTTGTCTGCCGAAGGTTTTTGTTGACATTAACGTACGTCTAGGTTTTTGTTGACATTAACGTTTGTTGACTTAAACATTATTTTATAAATTACTAAAACCCTACTGAAACTAAAAATAAGAGAAGCAAACCCCAGAAAGAGGTCGATCAGTACGAGGCTCTAAAAATGCAGCGTATGCCGTAGAGGTTCGATCGCGAGCATAAAAGTACGCTTTTCATTTGTTGTGCCAGGAACTCGTGTCCATGAACATACGTCCACAAATTGTCTTGTAGATAGTTATTTCCTCGCGTAAACGTGTCTCATAACAAAAATTTTGAGAAAATGAGCCAAAAAAAAAAACATTTTTACGAATCCAGTACCTTAATCAGCCCCTCCGTTGGAACAAATACATACAAATGAGAAATCCAGCCAAATCAAAGTTGAGATCAAGGAAAAGTTGAAATAAATCTGTTCAAAATTGGGGTCATAAATAGAAATAAACATTATTTTATAAATTACTAAACCGTCTTGTCTACTAAAACTAAAAATAAGAGAAGCAAACCCCAGAAAGAGGTCGATCGATACGAGGCTCTAAAAAAGCGTCTGAAACAAAAATTTCAAAATATAAAACTGGATAAGCAGACAGAATCTGAACATTTGCAAAAGATATTCAAACCAGTAGTTGATCCTATAGTAGACCAGACTAAAATGCAGATGCTACAGGGAAGCGAGGCTTCGGCTCAGCGTCAACGACAAATCAAAGAACTGTTGGCTCTAGAGGCTGGACAGAAGAAACAAGAAAAATATCACGGGAAACGGTTAGAGCACATTCAGAAAGCTTTGGAAGCGGCAACGGGCCGCGTCGATACTGAAGACGAGAATATAGACAGTGAGGATGGCGAGATACAGTTTCACGCGGGTGCCAGGAGATGACTCTCCAGTTCCATGGGTGCATTACCTGACGCGCCCTCCGACATGTCACTTGCCCTCACGCCAGGGGCTCGTAGGAGACAAATGGAAGAGACCTCTTTACTCGGCGATTCTGCAGTCAGACTCGGTCCGCTAGCTACCAAGTATCTAAGCATGTTTGCCACTCGAGAGACTCAGACCGACCCCACTTTTTGCATTCGATACGACCCGGAGACTAAACATTACATGATTGGTGCAATGGAGGTACAATTTCAAGACGACGACTTGATCGTGGGAGGAAAAAAGTACGAAGGGACGGGCGATTTGTGGCAGTTGGTTATGTTAAAAAACCCTTCGAAGCCACCGGATGGAGATGCTAGCCTTTTGAACTACCACGATATTCTGAAGAGGAGTAAAGCCATATATCACAACAACGACGACAGTACGAGAAGACTAAAGTCCAGCGCCGGTTTCAAGTACACGACTTTTATAAAACCTGTTTGGGGCAGACCTGCCGAGGTTGTAGGGAAAGGATACCGGTTCTATAGAGATTCGAATGACTTGTGCGAAAGACTGAAGCTCCTCAGAGCTTCTACAGAGGCTGGCAATAATTCTCTGGACGAAGAATTCATGCACATTTTCACAGAAATGCGGAGCAAAGCATTGCTGTCCGATGGAGAGTACCAAAAACTGATCGGTGAATTCGGTAGATGTTAACTAATGTATTAAACTAAAAATATATCGATCATACTTTCCTCTGAAAAAAACTGACTTCGTGACCAGTTTTCCTTCCCCGCTGATATTGGAAGGCGCTCACGAATTGGCTCTAGTCAATCTGGAAACTTACAACTCCATTCCTAACGTTATAGAGGACATGACCGACTCTTTCACTTACAGCACGGACGGCGGTAACACCTGGATTAAAATCGTCGTCTCAGAAGGTTGTTATGAATTAGACGAAATTATAAACATCATTTACAGAAAATTAAAAAAGAGCAAGCATTGGGACGAGACTAATAACGTTTCCTACGTTCTATTAAATGGCAACGTAAACACTCTAAAGTGCGAACTAACTATTACTAACAGGAGATATAAGGTTGATTTTTCTGAACCATCCAGTATCGGAAAGATTTTTGGTTTCTAAGCTAAGACTTACGAATTTGGGGAATACGTCGGACCAAACACTCAACATAATAAATGTAAATAGCATACTGGTACATTGCTACTTGGTTTCGGGTTCTTATGTGAACGGATCATCGCAACCGACCTTTTATTCGTTCTTTCCTACTGTCCCTCCCGTCTACAAAATTGTTCAGTCCCCGCAGAATTTGGTGTACCTACCTGTTACGAAATTAGTACTTCAGCTACGGAACGACCTCGTTGGATCATCGTGGGTTTTCAAACAGACAGAGATAACGGCCAAAAAAAATACCCTCCCGTCTTTGACCACTGTAGTTTCAACGACGTTCACGTGACTTTAAATTCGGAATGTTATCCATTTCTTGATCAAAATTCAAATTTTAGCCAAGGCGACATTTCTCACGTCTATCAGATGATTGTTAACTTCAGACGACAGTACTACGGGAGAGGACTGCTGTCGGCTGGGCTCGCGTTCGATTTATCCACATTTACCAAGAATTTTCCTTTAATTGTGATCGACGTAAGCAAACAAAACGAGTGGCTGAAGTCTGCGGTAATTGACGTACAGATAAAAATGAGATTTGGAGCTCAGGTACCGGCAAATACGAAAGCATGGGCTCTAATCATAAGTGATCGCATAATGCACTTAAGATTAGACCGAAATAACGATGAAGTTGCTGTGTGACTTAATGGAATCTATTGTTTTTCTTAAACTCGAGTCATGTATACAACCACCGGAGTGGCTTTGAGTGCCAACCAAAAGAAACGCATGTTATAGCAGATCAATAAAGGGAAAACGATACAACTTCGGCTTAGAAACTCTCAGTTAAACAGAGGCACCTCGAAATTACCAGTCACTCAAGCTCAACTCGGCAGAATTCATAAGGCACGCAAGACGGGGAAAGGTTTACATCTGAAACTTTCTCGTACACAACTGAAGAAGGGAGGAATTCTACCTGCGTTACTTTTGCCGGCATTGGCAGCGCTTGGCTCATCCGCCGCAGGTGCGGCAGCGATTGCCAGAAGCGTCAATGCTGCAAAGAATAATTCTAGACAGTTGCAAGAGCTTAAGAGACACAATGCAACGATGGAAGCTCTGGCACTCAGAAAAGGAACGGGAATTAAAAAAAACATCGTAAAAAAAAAGATGAAAAACTACCAACAGCAAAGCTCGTGGACAAGGATTCTTTCTGAAGACAAGGTATCTTTAAACAGACCCATGACAAATATGGATTTAAACAGATACGCCAAGAAACTCGGGATTACCAATTTCAGAGGTACATTTACTAAAGACTTGCTTCCACAACGACGATGGGCGAATGGAGAGTGTGGAATAGTTAATTTGCAAGACTCAAGCGGAGGAGAAGGTACACATTGGGTTGCGTATTACAGTAAAGGCCCATCTTGTTCATATTTCTTCGATTCGTTCGGTTTGAGTGCACCCTGAGAAGTCCAGAGATATCTCGGCAAACCTATAACGAATCACGTGAGAGTTCAAGAAGCACACGAGGTTCTGTGCGGTCAATATTGTTTATTCGTACTACGAGGATTGTCGAGAGGAGAGAATTTTTTTCAAGTTATTCACACGCTGAAAAATAAGTCATGAAAGTCGATAAATTTGGAAATGTCAAGCGTCCCAAGTTTACCTCTCCTCTTCCGTCACCCTCCATCGTTGCGGTGGATAATTTCTTGAGTCGAGCGGGACCCAATCTGCCATTCGACGCAAAAAATAAAAAAATTGAAAATGTAGGACCTCCGGCAAACGACACTGATGCCCTAACTCTTGGATACTTGAAAACGGACCTAGGACTGAGTTTAGATTGGGACGTGAATCTGAGCATTAATGGAAAAAAACTTACGAATTTAAATAAACCCACAAACGACAGCGATGCCTCCACAAAGAGATACGTCGATCGTCTAGTTGATAAGAAGCTCAAAATTCAACCCTACAGACGCATCTACTCGTTTCGAAGCAATCTAGAAACTAGGGATAACGTGAAATGGCTGGCCGATAACGGTTTGCAACACTGCGTAGTAAGTCAACCAGGTCAAATAGTCAAAACCATTCTCGTTGCGGCTAGGATAAATAACGCATTTCAAGTATCTTTGTCTAGAACGGGGAAAGCACCTGTTTCCATACTCAAACAGGCGGGGGAAACAGCCAGCGTAGCAAGCTACGAGGCAACGCCTTTAGAAATTCAAACGGGGCAGATATTGACCGCAGCAAACGAAAATGTGGTACCGGCCGGGCATCACCTGCTAGAAATTCATTGCGAAGTGGACGACTGAAGGAAAAGAAAACCCACCCAACATTACTTATTTATGTTATTTTATATATGTTATATATGTTATGTTATGTTATGTTATATATGTTATATATGTTATGTTATGTTATGTTATATATGTTATATATGTTATTTTATTTATAAAGGAGACAATGGCCAAACCCTGCTTTGAGCCACAGGGCAAATTTGATCGTTAATCCCTCCGACTCCGATGAAGAAATTATAACTTTGAAATGTGGTTCTGCTCAAACCACTCTGAACTCGAAAGAGTTCGCCAATATCTACAATCAGAGTGAACAGATAAATGCAGCAATTCACCGCCAGTGGAAGTCAAGCATGTCAGATGACAACAACGAAGATGCTCTCCTTGCCACCGTGCATCACTTCCAAACTCTAATGGAGCTGTTTATCAGTGACGCCACTAAAGCTGTTCTGATGCAGCCATTTAACGCTCTTTTAGAAACCGCTCTGGATTCGAAATTAAATGCTTTCCAAGTCGGAGGGGGGGGGGTGCAAAAGAATACGGATCAAACACAATGGGCAGAAGACTCTGTTAATATTGTACTTTTATAACGACAGGAAAGTGCCTCAGACCTTAATCCAACTGGACTATATTGAATGGACGGAATTGTTGAAAAGTCTTACTGAGATTCGTGAAAACATCCACCAAAAACAGGACGACTTAGCTCTCAGCGACGTCGAAAACTGAACCAGAAATGACACTACACTGTCTGTCTGTAGGAGGCTTATTTACTTTTGATTCAGCACTTGGTAAAAAGTGTCATTTTGAATACCTGAGTTGGATGCATATTCAGCCTTACGTTTTATGAATTTTTCACTTGATTTGTGCCCAATAGATGGCGCTCTATGTTCAGTGTTAGAAATTGTTGCTCACAGCATTCAGTTAGTTAAATGTATTACAGTTCTCTCAATAGATGGAGCCAGTGGTATTTTCAGTGATATAAACCAGAAACTTCTCGCTTGCTTGTTAGAATGTATTATTTTTTTTTGTCTTCTATGCAGTTTCGTATTTTCTTGAGATATGGCCAATAAAAATAAACCTTCTTTTACAGAAGCGCCCGCATCTCCAAAAATCGTGCGAATTAATTTTTTTATTCCCTTTCAAAACAAACAGGGTGCATTGGGTGATAAACTTTCGTAAAACAAGGTACTTTTTTTTTGCCCGATCGCTACATTCGATTCATGAGGCCTTAAGGAGCGCTGTAGATTTTTGGCTTAACAAAAGCTCTAACAGCTCTAACAGCTTTGCCCTACTTATTTTCCCTAGAAGGTGAAACAATTTGATTTTACTGGTTAAATTAGTAGATTTCTGGCTACTTTTGTTGCCACTGGCAAAAGTTGTGTTGCTTGGCTAGAGGTTTTTGAACTAAGGAGGAACCGCACCAGATACAGATGTGCTGTTTGTGGTATTTTAAATGGCTTTGCAAAGGCACTTAAAATGCCACAAACAGCACAGCTGTATCTCGTGCGGTTCAGAGGTTATTGACCACTGCTTTCCCCCCATAGGTTTAGGCCTAAAAATGTGTCATTCTGGTATCACTAAAATATATCGCTTTGGCGTAGCTAAAATGTGGTGTGTATTGTTTTGGGCAAAGGGAACGGAAGCACATGAGAAATTAGCCTTCGAGGGCTAATTTTTACCCAAAATGCTTCCAAAAAAAAATCTTTATTACTGGGTGAAAATCAACAGGTGTTTTTGTGTTTTCATAAAAGCTATTGCGTATTTATTAACTTATAGATAAGCTATTGCATATTTCATACTTACTTTTACAAGTGCTTGATGGGTGCATTCATATTTTCAAGGTCATTTCGACAAAAACCACTTCACGTCGACCAGAGACATTTAGAATTTTTTTTGAAGAAAACTGTCTTTCTGTCTCTGGCCGGCGAATCGTTGGAAAGTGGAAACCACGCACGCCAATTCTCAAACCGAAGACTATATTTGAGAATGGATTGAATTGCGTGGTTTTTTTTAAGTTTTATACACAAAACCAAAACAATTCTGTGCTCTATGAGTACTAGGAAATTAGCTCACCGGGCCCCAGCAATAATTAGCATTAACGCCGAAGTGCTAAATCCTTTCCTTGCCACAGAAACAAAACGATAGACAAAACACACATGAAACATTACCACGTAAGCTATCCGTGTATTTCGTTATAACAAAACAGTCTATCCAATAATTTCATTATAAGTAGATACACGAACGGCCAACGAGGGATTCTGACTAACGATGCATTCGGAGAAGGCAATACGAGCGATATTTGTCTAGGCTAGCAGAAAACATCGCTCTTATTGCGTTTCGTTCTGCAAAATTAGTCAGTGGTAATGGGAGAGGGACAAAAAGAAAGCTGTTGAAGTAACCGGTAAGCTGTTGTAGTAACCAGGGAGTAAAGTGACTCGAGAAGTATGAATGCGATTTGCTCGTCAATTCTAAATTACGGCCGACAGGTCATTACGAAGCAAGCAGAATAGTGAGTGCAATGAACCAATAATCGCAGATAAATGAATAATCGTAGATAAATCAATAATCGCAGATAAATCAATAATCACAGATAAATCAATAATCGCAGATGAATAAATAATCGCAGATAAATCAATAATCGCAGACGAATAAATAATCGCAGACAAACTTGGTAATGGTGTACATTTTACTGTATAGACGGCGGCGATTTTGTATAACGTGGTCTAGTCGAGTAAATGAGAACGAGCAGCATTAAATGGTTTGCGAGGTCTCGATAATGTTAATCGCATTATAGCTCAAAGTATTTACTCACCAGTACTTACAGATTGCAGAGTCAGCCTAAAAATGGCTCAATGTACTACAAGGCTGCTATCGATAGCGTGAAAAAGGACATCCTTTGACGTCAATGCACAGGAAACACGACAATGCTAGGAAAAACGCAACTTGGCCTGTTAGCAATTTATTCCATGCTTCATTTAGCTTTTGCACCATAAATGCCTTTCCTCATTGTGTCTCATGCAATAACGGCATTGATGTCACGCTCCAGTTGACTCGAGCCAGAAATTTAATTGAACAGTTTGTCGTTATTTCATTTTTCTAGCAGGATATTCGTATAAAGAGCACCTTTCAGTAGTCTATGTATCGTTACATGATCTGAGCGTTTACAGATCATATGTTTTTTTTTTTATTTTCAAAATTTTATTTTTATAGCCGATGAAATTTACATTACCAGTTTTATAGCAGTTTCACTCCTTTTTGAGCACTAATGAAAATTTTTTAAAGGAAAAATAAATCTAGTAAAGAGAGAATCAAAGCAGAATAAACGCTTTGGACTGCCTCTGTGTGGCAGTACGACCGACCGGTAAAAAAAAAAAAATTTTTTTCATTCACGATGACTACAGCCCCTTGTAGGTAGGTCTACTTCGAA
>JAHWFP010143112.1:0-10360 GCA_023313725.1 Lithobius niger | reverse complement strand
ATTTTTTGCATGCCTTGGTTTTGAGCTGTGTTGTGTAAAATACAAAAAACAATGTTACATTAACACATTGTTAGATTTCTAATGCGAGCTTCCAAATACTTGGGTTTAATTTCAATGAACTATGACACGACGTCAGAATCATTGCAATGGACAGCATTACTATTTTTGTATGTGGAATCTTCCTTCCTTTTATAGAAATTGCTTTGTTGGGCCTGTTGTAAATGAGTAGGTGAATTTTATTGCAGGTGAGACCAGCGTGTAATTTTGAAGAACCCCGTTTGCATAAGTGGAAGTATGGCTCGAAATTTCGAAAGAAAAAATAACTTTTACGAAATTGGCTTCTGAAACCATCTGAATAGGATTCGCTAAAGTCATCATCTACGTTCATGAAAATGCTCATTTTGTTGTTCAGTTTGTCAGGTTTTACTTGGTCATATTACAGCGAATTTCACGCCTTTTAAATTATTGCACTTTTTAATTCCTTTTCATCTGAAGTGTTGTGCACTGTGAATAGAAAATATTGCTAATGCCTAAAATTTGCTCAAGATATCTGAAATCAAGAATTGCTACAAAAATTGATATTAGCTTTCTGGGAACTCGTTTGTGAATTGAGGGTGAATCTCCATTGCCTACTAGAAGTCTTTAGTGGCCACTAAAGCATGGTTAATTTAGCAGCAATTTGCAGTGCATTTCGCAAGAGCGACGGTGCTTAGGAGTGGCTGACCGTGGAATGACTATTCTTTGGACTTTCTCGAGGGTGGCTTCGGTGTGCCCACCCTGTCCGTGGCTCTGGTGCACCTCTCTCCTTCAGGTATGTGACCAGAGCATCCCCTCTGAACGTCGTTTTTTGTGATGCTTCTTGTTACATGGAATCCGGCACTGGAGATGTTGGAGTTAGTATTCCTGAGCTGAAAGTTGTTGTCCGTAGTATGGGCTCCTCAAGTTTCATTTGTGAAATGGTTGCCATTTCTATTGGATTTAATGTGGCAGCCGATGTGTAGCTTCCTGTGTTCGTTATAGTCACCGACTCACAATCCAGTTTGTTCTCGTTGTTAGCCTTTGAGTGGGTGAATAGACATTGAGGGATTGTGGACAATGAGGGAGTGGATCACGCTGCGAGAGAAGTTATCAGACGTGGCGTGTGTTGTTTCGTTAACTCTCATTACTTCGGCTGCGATTACTGCAAAGAGTGGGCAGCGGCATCAACAGGTTCGGGGTTGTTATACAGCGCCCTAAATGGGTTACCATTGTGGATGGCGAGATTGTTCTCATGGTTATGAACAGGGCATTCAATTCTTCAGTCACACAAACGGCGGCTTGGGTGGAGTATGTCATCTAAATGTGAATGTGGTGATGAGGGCACTGTGCCCCATTTATTGCTGCATTGTGCGGCATGTCAGCTTGCATGCAAACTTATTACGTGGTGGGTTCTGGCTGTGACATCGCTTGAGGAACTCTTTAAGCACCAAGGGTGTGTTTGCAGGATGTGGCAAGATTTGCAAAAGCGACTGGTGTCCCAATACGAGTCCTCCTTTCCCGGTACTTTTTCATCCCATACTAATGTATTTCAAAATTTTTCAAGTCAAGCATGGTTAGGTTTTGTGCGCAATGGGGGTGTGTGACAGGCAGTGACAGGCAGTGACATTTGAGCTTGTGCCGTGCAATATGCCAATGTATGTAAATCGATTTGAGCACTGCAGGAGACACCTGTACACAGAATCAGAGAGCAAATGGATGTAGATCACCAGGACATGACCGCCAGTGAGTGAAGGAACAGCTAAACTATATACACAGTGGAGTTAAAAGTGGACAAAAGCGAACATGTGAGTGTCGAGCGATGTGTGTAGTTAGTAAGAGTGTGATGTGGTATTTCTGGACCATGTAAGAATCTTCATGTGTTCGGATGTGTTTTGTGTTTTAGGATTTTCATTATATTAGTTGCTATGGTGAGCCCATGGCCTATCGTGTCCTCCGTTTACTTGGCAGAGAAGCTCTGGACGGTCTGCTTCTCTTTCTCCAGGGTCTGCTTGATGAGGGACATGTTCCTCCCTGGTGGCTCTTTACTGTTCTTGTGCCTGTTTGCAAGGACAGCAAGCCGTGTGCAGCCAGCTTATTACAGGCCAATTGCGTTGCTGTCGTGCGTGCGCAACGTTATGAGTGGATCCTGGTGAAGCGGCCGAACTGGCATTTTGCTGACTTTCTAGTGTGCAATTAATTTGACTATAGAGCTGGTAGAAGTGTGCGGGATGCCATTCTGTTTCTCTTGTTCAGCATAAATATAATATGTGGTTTGAACATCAGTTAGGGCGTAAAGGAAACGAAAAGGCTGAAAGCCACTCAACACTGATCCTTACAATTTAAAACACGAAGCATCAAATAAAGCAAAACTCGGGTCTTTTTAGGAAACGTTTCAGATCAACTCCCCCAGACGATAATGGAATAGTAACCAAAACCAAATTCGCAGGAAGAGAGTTCCATGGCGTGGCAACCCTAACTGCAAAAAAGGAACTGCGGACGTCCAACTTGGCCAGTGGTTTCACAAGTTTATACATATGAGTATATTTCATCATTGATAACTCGAATAAAGTAATATCTATAGGTAGAAATTCCCTTATAATTTTAAAGGCAATAATATTCCACCTTTAGACTTCGTAGTTCAAGAGAGTTTGAAGCGCTGTAGGTGGGTTACATACGGTAGATTTTTGAAGCCCTTCAAGGACATGGTGAAACGATGCTAGACACATTCAAGATGATCAATATCCTTTAAAAGATTGGGAGCCCAAACTTGGAACGCACACTAAAGCAATGGCCCGACATAAACTTTTAAAGCCCAGAACGGAATGTCCGTGTCACCCGATGCAGAAACGCGTGTAATGATAAAGCGGCGATTTAGAGCACTCTTTACAATTTGGTTACAATGCATCGTTTGTTGAAGGGTGGAACAAAATCGGTCACCTAAACTTTTCTGGCAATATGGTGCAATCCATACCGTAAGAATGACACTGGTTTCTGTTTCCTATGTGGAATGACATTAATTTTGAATTTGCGATGGGCAGTTGCCACTTAATTGACCAGCTGTAAACATTATCAATCTCCCTTTGAAGGAGACCAGTTCCAGTGTCATTTAATGGGAGAATGGCTGATCAAATCATCGGCAAAATAACTTTGTTCGCAAGTTTTGAAGCTGCTAAAAAGGTCATTATAAATTACCTAAGGTAAATTATAAAAGGTCCAAAAACTGATCCCTGCGGCGCTACTCTGATAACATTCAACGATTTTGGTGAGCCGTCCACCATGACAAATTGGATTCATCCGACAGCAGAAAGGCTTTAAGCCACCTCAAAAGCGTTCCCCCCAAACTAGAATGATCGAGTTTCACTAATTTATGGTGGGCAACCGACTCGAAGGCCTTCTTAAAATCGAAAAGAATCGCATCAGTCGGGATTCCGATGTCAAGTGCCTCGGTCCAGGTGTCGAGGGCTTTCCGAAGCTGTAATGTGGTTGACCTACCCGGCAAGAAGCCATATTGATTGGACTCTTACAAGATATTTCTTCTTATAATCTGTTTCATAATCTTACAAGAAAGAAATAGGCCTATAGTTTCTAGGGTCTGCCGTGTTAGCCTTTTGGAAAATTGGGACACTGCTACGGGGTATGAGTAGAAGGCAGTCGAAATCCTCACACAAATAACCAGACTCTTTAGGGTTGAAGTAGGTTTATTCAGGTCCACGCGGGCAGTACAGTGGTTCAGTAGCACAGGATGCTTAGAAGGCTTCACCACCCTGTAGTGTAGAGGAGAGAAGAGAAGTGTTGCTGGGTTAGAGCCCAGAGGTGAACTGAGCAGCTAAGGCCAGGAGTGTTGGTTAAGTAGCAACTCGGGTACCAGGATGTAACACAAGGTGTCCTCACAGCTCTTAACTCCTCTCACCCACACTACCAGGGCTCCACCTACGTATGTGACCTGGGTGTTTGGTTTACCCCGGATTTAAAGCCATCCTTGCACTGTCAGAAGGTCAGTGCATTAGCATTTCGCCGTCTGGGTATCGTGAACAGATGCTTTACATCTGGTAACCTCGCGACCAAGGTATGGGCTTTCAAGGTCTTCGTATGACCTCTCCTCGAGTATGCTACCCCGGTCTGGTCCCCTGGCCTTCTCAAAGACATTGACCTGATTGAGTCGGTGCAACGCCGGTTTACTAAGGGCTTGCCTGGTCTCCGAGACCACCTTCGGCACGATTGGAAAGGGCAGGCCTCGAACCACTTGAGCTCCGCAGAATTAGGTTTGATCTTATACTGACTTATAAGATCCTTCACGGCTTGACTTCGGTTGACCTACCTTTTTTTGACTTATGCCAGCTTAAACTTTCAACCAGAGGACATCCATGGAAGCTGACTATTCAGGGTTCACACCTTGATTGTCGTCGCAACTAATTTTCCATCCGGACTGTTCCAATTTGGAATGCTTTGCATGTCGAAGTTGTCTCCCAGTCTACGTTGGCGGGTTTCCTTCGCATGCTGAAATCTCAGCCCTTGCATTCCTTTCTTAAACGTTGCCCGTAAACTTATTTTCCCACATATCCACTCTCCTGTTTCTAACTTAATTACCCTTCAGTCCCGGTGTCAGTGGCTCGACACCCTTCCGGGTTCTGACCACTTCCAGGTGGTAAAAAAGCAATATTATTATTATTATTATTATTATTATTATTATTATTATTATTCAGGTGTAATGTACAGACTACCATACAACCATAGTTATATCTGGATATGTACCATACATAGCTCTGCCCAATTACATAATAAAGGTGCACTAGCACTACTTAACGTATAACAAGAGCACACTGAGCCTCTTAGGGTGTGACTAACATCTTAAGGTTACTCTACAATAGCTTAAGGGAGCACTTGGCTCAATATCACTGGCAACAGGGGTCCTAACATACCAAATTTTAGCATGATAATTTATGCCGTACCACCCCCTTTGCTGTATACCAAACTGAAGGTAAAGTACTGGTTTCATGGGATAAGTTAAAAAACGTAAACGTAAATTCTGATCTTGTGAAACCAAAACGCGGAATGCCCATCAGGTCCAACAGTATAATTGGCTAGGTGTAAGAGAGGTGAGGGCGGCAAGCACATTTTGTTAAGTAAACTGCACCAATTCGCACCAGTCTGCAATTTGAATATAGTCTAAAGCTGGGCACGGTTGGTAATCATCCATAACTCCACTTAATACAAAACAAGAGTTGAAGGTGTCGACTTTGCACTTAGAATTGGTCACAAAATCATTATCCTTCACAAGAGGAGAAATGGTTCTAGAAGAATCCATTTTAGCTTATACACTCTAAAAAAAGAACTAGTTGGGCACTCAGCAAGAAGCCTAGTCTCTTTATTTTTGAGGTGCGTGAGGTGCGTGCTCAGTGCCGCCGAATAAACCTTGGGACACTCGTTAAACCTTTGAAGACATAAAACTGATCTGTCGGATTTGTACAGTTTCTAAGCTAGAAATTTATTCTCCATGCCTTAGTAATCTCGACTGGTAAGTTACTCCTATGTAAAGTTTTGGTTTGTAGAGTTTTACTACAATATTTTACCCTATTCGTAACAATATCAGAAAAGCTGGTCCAAGCTTCCTCAACATTGGTGTCTATTTCCAAATTTGTCGTAGACAATTCAGTTTTGAGTGCATTGAAGTCAATCCCTAGATCAGAAATGCTACGTTTACAATTTAACTGGTTCACATTTAATTTAAACCCGACAGTATGGTGGTCACTAAGGCCTTGGTTTGGAGCATGGGCACATATTGCTATTGATGTTTGCATGAGCTGCGACACATTAACAGCACAAATGATGTCCGCTATGCAGATGATGTGTAGGGCTGATAGTCAACGACTGTTTGCGTCTGTTTCTACACCAGTTCCCGAATTGTGGGTTGAAGCTGGTGAGCTGTTGCTGCATTTACGTGCAGACAAGCTGTTGGTCTCGCTTTGTCTCCAGTACCTGGCGAGGGGTTGGAGTGACCCCGTCGGTCTGGTTTTGCGGAATCATGGTTTGTTGGGTGGATGCACGCTTGCCTACCTAGGAGTAGTAGACCATGAGATGGCGCATCTGTCTGACCCAGGTCTCAAGCCTCTTGCTTCTTTCAACTCTGTCATACCTCCGTGGCCATGGTTCTGGTGTGTCCATCAGAATGTGGTTTTTGAAGTACTGCGGAATGGTTGTGAGGTGTTCTGTGATGCTGCCTTCTTGCCCAGTAGAGATCCTGGTTGTGTCGGCATCTTCATTCCATCGCTTAAACTGAGTTTGGTTGCTAAGTGGTGCCAGCTCGAGCCTAGTCTGTGAACTAGCTGGTATTTCTGTTGCTCTGAGTGTGGCCCTGGCCTTGACACTTCCATCCTTTGTGATCCTCACCGACTATCTGTAAGGCCTATCTGTTCTTCGTTCGTCCTTCCGAGACCAACCACTCCTGTGATCTTTGAGGTGGGGTGGAAATCGTGGCTCACTGTCGAGACTTCGTGTCCGTCGCTTGTGCGAGTTCGTGGGCATAGTGGGTTTTATACGAATGAGTGCACCGATGCTCTTGACTGGACGGCTGCTCTGTCGCCGTCCAACTATGCTGGAGTTGCCTAAACCGTCCGTTCCACCATGGTGCCCCTGCGTGCTTGAGTTCAATGCTTGTTGGCTGGAGAGTGGACTGCAGCAGGTAGGGTCCCTTTTCACTTTCATCCTACGGTTGCATCACCTCACACATTAGATTGGCTGCCTTTGTGGATGGCGCCGTTTTTTCGGACATGTTTTACTAAATGGGCATAATTTACCTTTTGGGGTGAGTGTGGTTCCCCCATTGTGGTGTTTGTGGTTCGGTTGAGACGGTGTCTCACTTCCTCACTGATTGTGTGTAGCATGAGGGAAATTCTGAGCCCCAGGAAGAGTGAGTGTGCTCCTGAGCGTGCTTTCCTTGGTATTCTTCCCATGTATAAGAGTGACCTGCGGCGGCTGCCTGCCATTGCACGGTTTTATAGCGCGACTGGGGTGCTATTGTGAATGTGTGGGAGTGAGTGCATGCATGTCTGGGTGGGTGGGTAGCAGGTGTTTCGTGTCTGCGGCTATAGTGCACCTTGGGTCCTGGTCTGCTGCTGCTGCTGCTGCCAACTGCAGTATTGACGTGTGTCGATGGAGGTAATATGGCTCCTAACTGTGTTCATATTGATATTGGTTCTGTACTAGTTTTGATTCTGTTGTTGGTACTATGATAATTTTGGTTTTGCTCTTGCTGCTGTATTAGTATTGGTGTGGGCGTGCGGCTTTGGGCCAAGGCTCCTAATAAATTCAATTCAGTTCCTCCACCAGTCCAATTTTCTGAAAACTCTTGTGTGCAAACGAACTCTAATCTACACGGCTGGCTGTGCTGTTTACTCTAATTATCACCCCGTTTCAACGATGATTAATTTATTTCCGGAGTTAAACCACAAGTGGCCACCAGCCCCACTAATATGAAAAACAGCTACAAAATAAGCGCACAAAGCACACCACAGAGTAACCAATACACTCAACCTCCAAACAGTTCCTATACAAAGAGTCCAGTCGCGGCGCAGTAGGCCACTACCGCTCTTGAGGCAACACCACCACCACTGCTCCCATGCGGCAACGCCATCAAGAAAGATTGTACATCCTTTGGGAAACGACCCAGCCAGATCGAACGCGCCACCTGGAACAGCAGGCACAGTTAACAAAAAGTGCTCCTCCGTAACAGAAAGTGTTCTATCGTCTCCTCCTCAGTATCACACTGGCGAGACCCCATCCTCCCACTTTGCCAAAAGAACGTTCAAACCAATGTGCCCCAAGTGCGGTCTGGATACCGCTGCCTTACGTGGCAACAGGCCTAGTCCGGCTAGACACGAAATAGACAGATTCATGTTGAAATAACAGGTACTAGCAGTCTTCACAGGAGTCTTAGCCCGAGACCACCTGCACTGATACAAAATCTAAACTAAGGAAGGAACATAACCATAATCTGCTAAATATAATATTATAATCTAATACCTGGACAACTTAAACATCAAAACCAAAATACCAGCAGCGCTGGCATCGAACAGGCTGAGTAACGGAGCACGGTAACTGTCAGTGCATAGTATTTCTAATCCTTGCGCCCCATCCCACTTTGTACAAGAAATAGAGCACCTCAACCGCATATTGGTGACCTCTTACATGCCAATGACTCACTACCAGAGTACGATCAACGATCTTAAAATATACAACAATGCTAGTAACAATGCAGCAAGCTTGATTTGATACGTTATATCCTGGAGGACTGAGATTGCGTCCCAGTTCTCAAGGATTGAGATCGAGAATGTCTGTTTATTTTGAGAACTGATAATCTCGAGTGCCTGTCATTGTTGGTTCTTTGTATGACGGAAGCAGGCTATCTACCAATGTCCGCATCTTAGCAAGACAGTCAAGAAGCACGCAACGCCAATGATGAAGTGAACGTAGTATTCCACCAATGCAAGCCAAAAGGGGAAAAAACGATCTTTTGCGTAGCATTTTATTATGGATTCGAAATTGGTATGTTATGGATATTCGGGGAATAGTATGGATATTCAGGGAATAGTATGGAATATGGGGTTGGAGACGGTTGCGTTGGTCCATAGTATTTATTACGGTAAAGAATAACTTGCCATTTAAAAATTTACACTGAGTGTAATACAGGTTTCGTTACAAACAAAAACGTCAAGTGTGCCGTAAAAAGAGGTTATATGTTCGAAGTTTCACTTGTTAAAATGTACGTAGATAAAAAATACGCAGCATTTGATGTTCTTGTATCCTTATATGCTGGAGTAATGGTTATAGCATTGATTTTGTAACAATGAGCCGGTGTAAGCGATTTAATGCACATTTGGGGTAGAGCGGAGATGTGGAATCGTGTGCATTAAATCGCTTACACTGCCACATTTTTGCAGCAGCGGGAGAAGACCCTATTTTCTTGTTTATCGGAAGCTCGAGCTCCGAGCTCCGAGCGCATGCTCTGATGTGACATTCGAAGCGTCGTATTGTTATAATTCCGTTGTTCACTGACAGGGCGATTTCTTACTTCCCTTGTTCGTCGAAGGGTCAACAATGAATTAAGCCTGTTCCACCGAGCAACGATGTTTTAACCATACGTTTTGAATGCACGTTACACTTGGGATATTGTTACTAAAGTTTGGTAGTGGTCTGACGGGGGAAAATTTTATTTCCCTTGTTTGCTGTGAAAGAGCACTAGGGAATAACACTGCTGAAAAATCCAAAAGTATCGATCCAAAGTAGCATATTACTTTAAGATGGTAATACTTGTACGAATTCCAAAATATGCAACCATTGTTGAGCATCGTTGAAGCTGTGAATACGAGATTTATACAGGATAGTTTTAACAATGGCTGGGAAGAAGAGAGTATAAAATACGGATTTTTACTGTTATTACGTGATTTTACCTGTGAGGAATTTACTAATCATTAAACCCCGTTAAGGCTGCGACATGGGCCAGCACGCACAAAACATGGAGGAATCGTGCTGACGGTTTGTTCAGAAAGCTTGATCAGGGACAACCCAGGCCGACAGTGGACTGTGTGTGTAACTACATTTACGCAGAGATGTCATTGTTATGCCTTGTTTTTTCGTTGCATCAATGGTGATGGGCTTTTTCGGAGGCAAGCAACAATGCTACTGATATTTAATGGTTGCTCTCTGAAGGGGCTCTTCGTCGTTGAGTTTTAGTTGCTTGATTGGTGATGCTCTTTGGAATGAATTACAACCCCTGTTGGCTAACTCGGTTATTCGTCGTTGAGTAGCCTATTGCTTGTGCCGTGCGGATGCCTTCCGATACTAGGGACAGTGATGCGGTACGACAAATGGGGTCGAACAGTGTAAATAAAAGTATATTCATCCAATCTGTAATAATTTTGGATTGGGTTTAATTTAAAAAGAAAACCCCCTCATTTGACAAATACGTCATAAAGTAATGAAAAACATTACAGCCGGTCGTGTCAGAATGGCTAGAATTAGGCTTCTTTTGGTGAAGTTAAGGAACAACTGACATGATTACCCGTTGGTGAGGAAGCCCCATTCATCGGGTAGGGTTAAGAGTTATCAACCAACAAATGCTATCGGACTGACGGGGAAACAAGGGGCAAACCTTGCCATACCTTGCTTATACATATATACATTTTAGTACCGTAACTTAAATTCATCTATAGAACAAGCATAAACGCATGCGTCATGATCAGCGTGACATTAGCAAATCCTAAAGTAAAGTAGCTGGAACAGCGAAGCCCGTGCTATGTACAGGGCGGTGTTTTATGAAATATACGTGAAGCATACACAACAACAA
>JAHWFP010143110.1:0-23346 GCA_023313725.1 Lithobius niger | reverse complement strand
ATTGCAATTTTGAAGAAATATGTGTTGACCAATGCACAATAGGCCTAGATAAAAGAATACCCTGATCATACATATCAATAGCTATTTAAATTAATTAACTCACGAAGTGTCTTATGGCACTAATAACTTTGATATGCGACTCGCATGGGCCTGCATTAGATAACAAAAAAACCTATTGATATTTATGATCAGGGTATACTGTTTTGTCTAGGCCTACACGGTTCTGAATAGGCCTCCATGTTTGTCTTCAAAATTGCAGTAATGCGCCTACACGAGACGTGCGAGTGCTACAGCTCTCGCACTAGCCTATACGTTAATTAATACGGACATTATTAATATTTATAATCAGGGTTATTATTTTCTGTTTACCCTGTATATTTGTATTTTTTCTGCACCATATTTTCCCAACAATAAAATAATAATGTTGATTTTACCGGCTGTATCGTGGCAGGATAATCGAAAACTCTCTCCCTCAAAAAATTCCACTGTCTCCGTTGGGATGATGGCATCTGCAAAGAAACAGAAGCTAAAGTCATTACAAGTCTAGCATATCGGACAACACAACAAAAACTAATAAAAATAAAAACGGTTTGCAAGATTTAAAACCTACAGTAACTGTTCCTCATGTTACAGATTTGACAAGACAAATTAAAGTGACAAGACAAATTAAATTTAAATTACCATGTAGGAAAGGAGGAGTATGCAAGGATTACTGAGTTATGGTTCTGATGACAAGACTCACAGTAACTTATTTTCTCAGTCTTAAAATACTGAGAATCTTTTAAGGTTAGTTTTTGATTTTGAATTCAAAGGCAAGACGCAACTCAAGCTAACGACGTACATTATTGGACATTGAATTTTGAACACTACAAATGTTGTACTGAATTCTGCGTACGGATTAATCGTTCCTGGCAGATGCCAATGTTTGTGCAAACATATTATTTCCATTGTTGGAGCATGTTTCTAAGCTATACGTAGTTCGAATAAGGCAACTTCCGTACGTAACAATGCTAAATCGTAACAATGGAGTTTTATCCAGGAAAAAGCGCTGCATCAACTTTCGTGTGACAAAGAAGTGTTCAAAATTCAATGTCCAATATCTGTACCTTCGAATTTAAATTAGGACAATAAAGAAATCATCTAGTACAATAATCCACTTCTGAGCATTGGATTTTCATTCAAGTGATATGACGTGTATTCGAATCGGGAAACCAGCCAGATTCGAATCCAGGTGTGATGTGGGAGTGATCTAATTTTTTTTTATTATTAATTAACGAAAGATGTCACGAAGTGAATTCACACTTATTTGTGACAACAACACATTACATTGATAATAAAAAATAACCTACATTTTTTATACAACATCATAAACACAACTTCCTCCAAAGCAAATATTTTAAATAACTGAATACATTTCAGTCTAAAAACCAATGTTAATATATAATTATTTTATTAATTTAGCGATTCCAAAGCAAAAACTCTTCTATCCATTCTTAATCCATATCAATAGTATTAATCCAATAATTCTTCATTTTTTGCATAAGTTCATTATAACCTTTGATTACTTTCAATGTATTTGGTAAATTATTGAAGTTTTTCACTGAATTATATTCTGCAGTTATTTTTTCGTATTTATTAGACCATAAAGGTAGGAATAAATGGTCTTTTCTAAATTTAGATTTCGCTCTTTGATTTTGAAGTAGAAAGCCGCGAGCGGCCCCCCGGATGTTGGCTTCTCCCGCGTACACTCGAAACCAGCGTTGCCTATATTTTTAATGAAAAAAAATTTCTTATTGTTAAATTATATGAAAACACTAATATCACTCCCAAGACTGTTTCAACAACAGTTCACTTAAATTTTCGAGGAAGAAAACACCATTCCTCTTCTTCAAAAGACCACTCCACAGCAGAGAACGTTCGTTCGATGTACGCTTACTCCGTGTTGCACTTTAAATCTGCACTTTAAATCTTATTGTTATCTTGTAATTGTATAGATTTTTTTACATTAAGTATTTTATGTCTCTTTCTTATTTCCGTCATTTTATTGTTTTGGAACAATACTTTTAACACTTTATTCTGTATTTTTTTGTAATTTATTCAACATGTTATTGTTTGCATTACAGTAGATTTCGCAAGCATACAACAAATTTGCGTCAATCCACGCTGTGTAAATTAGTTTTTTTTTTATTTCTGTAATTTATTGCCTTTCTTATTTGATATAATTTAGGCATTAGTTCTTTTTTTTATTTTCGTTATAATGTTGTCGTTCTAGCTTTATAATGATGGGGTGGTTCCCAAGTTCAAATCCGGATAACGTCAGAGGCAGGAAATGTAGGTGCACAAAGGTACTATAAGGTGCACAAAGATACTAA
Source organism: Lithobius niger (assembly GCA_023313725.1). Classification (NCBI taxonomy): domain Eukaryota; kingdom Metazoa; phylum Arthropoda; class Chilopoda; order Lithobiomorpha; family Lithobiidae; genus Lithobius; species Lithobius niger. The sequence goes on along the minus strand of JAHWFP010143110.1, from coordinate 20,974 downwards.
TACTGTACTAAGTTTTGCTTGTGTTTCTTTTCGATAATTTACTGCTGTTTGTGTGTACATTTGAGTTCTAATTCTTTAAAGGATAAGTATAAGCACAAATCCTGCTTACTCCAAGTAGTCATTATCATTGAATCCTAAATCGAAATTTAGAAATAAAATTTTTTTGTGTGTGTCTGCATAGCTTCGGTAAAGTAACCTTTTATCTTAACCCAACCCAGCAGCATTACAGTGAGAATTTTTGTTTTCTTTCCGCAAAACGAGGACCATGGTCGACTTACACTGAAAAAACCCCGGCATATCGAAAGCGAAACCGAATTACACTGATAATTTCCCTGTAAATCGAAAGTGAAGCCCAAAGCGAAATCACTTCGGAGAATCGTTTTGCGGAAAGAAAAACAAAAGTTCTCTAACCGAATTCGAACTCGTGCTTCTATGAAATTTATAATTTGTGGGTTTTAGCACTCAACTCCTTTCCAACAAATTTCCCTCGACCTTCGGACTCGGGAAATTAAATCTGGAAAGGAGTTTCGTGCTAAAACACACAAATTATCAATTTCATAGAAGCACTCGTGGTATTATAGCCGAGAATTCTTTTATTTGGAAAATTTCAACTAAACTTAATGAATAAATAAATAAATAAATATACCTTACTGGCAAACCGAACTTAACAAACAAGATTTTAATTGTTTTTTTTTTCGATAAACCAATCAAACCAAAAAATTGGTCCCTTTAACATTTATTCGACAATATACGAAAAATTTTCAGTATAGAACCGTGAAAAACACACAGCACTGACCTGTTTTATCACTTGTTGTAGCCGTCGTCCAGAATATTGCAGAAAGCGTAAGCAGCCGAAGGGAATACTTTTTCGTATCTGACCACATGTTCTGAAATGCAAATCAGAGCTTGGTTAAGGAAACAACAGTTCTCGCATGGACTTTGCTAGAATACGCTTACTCTTCCCGATCAACTCAGCTTCTAAGGCACCACTTTCAGCTACAGCCCGTCAGTGGTAAAGGTGGTATGGTTTTATGATGTGCTATCCAGATACGGCTGACGAGCAATGCTTATCTCACTTGACTGCCGAGTTCAACTTTAAGATTTCCTCTTGACGCGCGCTTTCTCTTTTATTTATTTTTGTTTTATTTATCATTCTTACGTTAAGGGAGATAGATGAGCCAAGGCGGCATAATATCAACCCCTGACCTGTAATACGATCTGGATGCTGCATTTCTTGAGATACCGAAGGCCTTCTTCCAACTGGCCGAAGGTTTGTTGACGATCAGATTAAAAGCCCTGAATAAATGAAAACTAGTCCAATTGACGATGCGTGACGTGGATTTAAATATATCAAGGACCGAGATAGCGGACTTTATGTAAGCCTCAGCAAGAACTTCCATGTTAAACGACGAAATTTGAATTTGTAGTTTCCCCCAAATTTGGTATACACCAACGAAATTCAGTATTTGGGGGGGTCGTGTCATAAGTATTTCACTGCCTTAAAAATTGTAATGACGATATTCGGACCGTGTGGCCTCCACAAAATGGCCATTTGTTGTTTTTGTTGTTGAGACTTGTTTTCCCTCACCGGGAGATCGAACCAATGAACCAATTTCAACTTTTTTACAGCTTAAAAGTAGCTGTTAACAAGGCCCAGGGATTTTTGAACGCTATTGAATTTGACTGCAATTTTTTTGTTGTTGTTGTTATTCTTGTTGGAGAAAGTTTGCTCTCACGTAGAGAACGAGCCATGAACCAATTTTAAACTTTTGTACCTTAAAATCTATAAGTATTAACAAGGACCGGGACATTTTAAACGCTATTTTAATGTGTCTACAATCTTCTTGTTGAACCGGTTTTCGACTTACATAACTTAAAATATAGGTATTAACAATTATCAGTGGCTTTTGAACGATTGTGACTGTATACAAATCTGTTTTGTTGTCATTCTTGTTGGAGAAATTTTGCTCTCACCCCGCGAACAATTTTTCAGTTTTATAGCTTAAAATGAGGTATTAACAAGGGCTAGGGCGTTCTGACGATATTTTAATGTGACTACAATACTCATCTTGTTATTGTTTATGGGACTTTTTGGTCTGCGGGCTTGCAGTGCTGGAAACACCGGTTCTCGTCAGATCCCCGAAGTTAAGCAGCATTGGGCTGGATTGATACTTGGGTGGGTGACCACCTGGGAATCTCGTTAAAGCCTTTACCCTTTGGTCTCCCCTATGGATCGAACCAATGATCCGTTTTAAAATTGTTGTGGCTTAAAATGTAGTTATTAAAAATAAAATATTTTATTATTGTTGGGACTTACCCTTATCTCGCAACTGAATCAATTGCTGACGAAAACCAGAAATATCTCTAACTTTGTTTAAATTATTCTAAGAAGCAATAGTAATGAGAACAGTTTAATACGAAGAATATTTTGTGGAGACAAGAATCCAGGATAGTAACCCTACAAATAAAGCTGCAGATAAAAATTTAATTGGAGCAGTCTGTTCAAGAGAATTTATCGAAAAATTAAATATTAGGATGCATATTGGGATAAATATTAGACATCTAGCCTAAATCTCGTTTATCTGCGAACTATCTCGAAGCTCGTTGTCAAACCTCGTTTATCTAATTAAATCTTGTTTATCCCTTGTCTTGGAATACCAACTTTATTAAATTAGTTTATCTAATTTATGTCAAATCTTGTTTATCTCGTTAATCTCCAATCTCGTTTATCTCCTTTATCTAAAAAAAACAGTCATATCGCGATTTTCTTATAACAAAATTCTAGTTATTTATCTGAAATATCTCCAAGAAAAAAAATAACAGATATTAGTGAGCGCTTATGCATATATAAGAGAGATGTAACCCTTTAAAAAAAACTTAACGTTTTAAATGAACAGGTACAAGAAAAAGACATGTAAGGCACTAGCGTTGCACTAATGCGTGTAAAAGAAGTGTCGGCTTGTTTTTTTGGGATGCTGGAAATTTTTTTACACGTATTAGTGCAACACGCTGATGGCTTACATGTCTTTTTCCAATATCTGTTCCTTTAAAGCTTTAAGTTTTTTAAGGCTTACATCATTAGTTTATCATGTACGCTTAAGCGTTTTTCAATACTAATTCTGCATATAGTTTAACTTAAAAAAAAACGTCATTCATAACAGGCTGAGAGTTCTTTTAAAAGACTGAACTTACGTCATGCCTCAAAGAATAAAAAGTTATCTAAAAATGACGTAGCGCTTACTTTGAAATACGGGAATCATCTTCGTAGCACTCGTTTACGCACATTTTCAAATAAATAAAAGATACCAGTACAATATCATCAGCAAATTTTCGACTGTCAATTCTCTGGAGATGTTGGGGCTCAGCCGACAGCCTTCTTCAGGCAAAAAAAACAGAAATTCCACTCCACTATGTCATGTTCGATCGTCGTTACGATTGTCTGCTTTTCGAATCGGCGTTCGAGCGTAGCCTCCACCACTTGCAAGGCCGGTTTTCCACATCTCGCGCAGCTCATCATTACCACAACATCAACTGGGAAGGCACTGAAACCATCCTTGAGTCAAACTCAGAGATGGGCATCTGAGGAGCCTGGAGTCCCTGGCTATTCAACACCACATCCGAGAGAAGGCTGAACTGTTGAATATCCAGGGACGATCCAATCCTGGAATACAGTTTCTGATCCGTAGCGAGTTTAATGATGAGCTGCGCAAGTGGTGGAAAATCGGCCTTGCAAGTGGTGGAGGCTACGCTCGAACGCCGATTCGAAAAGCAGACGATCGTAACGACCATCGAACATGACATAGTGGAGTGAAATTTCTGTTTTTTTTTTGCCTGAAGAAGACTGTCGTCTGAGCCCCAGAGAATTGACAGTCGACAATTTGCTGAAGATATTGAACTGGTATCTTTTATTTATTTGAAATTGCGCGTAAACGAGTACCATACGTGAATAAAAAGTTAGTATTACATAATTTTTTAGTTTTTTTATTGAAGTTAACTTTCGTACGCCTTTGCGCCTATTACCGAAGTACGTTACTTACGTCAAAGTTTCAAAGTTTAGCAATGAAATTCCGAACGTCGCCGAACGTTCCCGTACTCTTTACTAGAAGTTGAAACTGTTCTTGTCTCTATGTTTGTAACGCCCAACAAGACAATCTGTTGATTCGAGATTTGATTCTCAATTCTTAGTCTCTGTTTACCGCACAGCTATGGAACTATGCAGCGTGCACTTACATATCGGCCACTTACCACAATGTCGCGTCAGCCTTATTTATACGCTCGAGAACAATGGAATCACTTTGTAAGGAATTACGCAATCGGCACCGTGCCGTGTGCATGAAGCGGATACAACTGGTGTAGTAGGTGGACTCACTCCGTACATAGCAACAGCGCACTCAGCATTTGGCTGTGTCGTCAGCTATTGGACGAGTGCTTTGTCACTCACATAACGGCAGGGTGCACCGCGAAGTGTTGGCTTCGTTATGTGCTTAGCATTACATGTTACATCTCGTTACATCGCCCCTCCCATAAGTTTAAGCTTAGATGAGACTAGCCTATTCATTTCGCTGCGCCTAACTACGTAGTAAGGTTTAGCCTTTGATAAACAATTATTTATTCATATTTCTTAAAAGCTACGCCACAGTTTTGTGAGGGCCAGGAACTAATATCTGATTGTATTCACACCTTAGAAGTAACAAAAATTAATAAACAAAAAATTTCTTCCACCGACTTCCATAGAAAAAATTAAAATTATTTACACCGCTTTGCACATGGCACAGTTCATTGCCATCTTCCAAGTTAGGTGTTTGTCCGGACAACTTCATTGAAACCGGTTGTAAGATTGGATTGAAACTAGTTAGGGGAACATGGGTGTGGGTGCTGCTATAATTTTCAGTCATTGCCGAATAACGGAACATGGAATTTGTGACACATCGCCATGTTTATTCCTGACCAGCGCCCCTAGCTCCCCGACTTATAATGATTTATTTGATTTATTAAGGGGGGGGGGGGATGTGGCTGCCATGGATTTAGCGACATTGTCGAGGGATGGAAACTTAGAAATCACTAGCGTAGATTTGCAGTTTTCCTGCGATTTGCTGGTTTGTAAAGATTTACACAAATTTACACTGATTTGCAAGATTTTACTAGATTTGCACGTACGGTGCTTCCGGCATGACGATACTTCCGGCATGACAGCGTCGATTTATGACAACAAGAAAACAATTTTTGCTGCAGTACTAGACAGCGGACTGATTTCCTGAATGCAAGCATTCGATGGTTTGTTTTCGATGCGATAACCCCGAAATGGACGCCATGTTGGATTTTTAATTCTCGCTGCGAGCAGCTATTTATTCTACCATCTTCTGATCACTGCCGGAAGCTGTTGTTTGTGCGAGAATAGTAAATCTTGGAAATAGAGTGAAATGACAACATGTTGTAGCAATGTTTAAAATTACTGTTGCACTTTGTTCTTAATCAGTGTTATTACTTATAATACATTTAATTTGTTGTGTGTTACCGCATTCATTTAGTAGAAACTGGAAACTAATCGTAAATAAATAACGGTTGACTAGCAAATAGCGTGCGGCGAGCGAGAAGGGCTCGCAACTACTCGCCTTTGCATATCCTCTGATTCCAACATGGCGGTGGTTTGTGCTCTGCCGGCTTGAAAGGAAAACAGTCAATAATATGAGTTCAGAACCGGCCTATAAACTGTTTCGGCAGGATGAATTCTTCCTCTTATTGTCACGGATTATAAGGCTGCAATTATTGAATCAAACTATGTCGGATTTCGCTAATCCAGGTACCGTTGTTACCATGGCAACCACACATTTGCCATGGCGATTAAATTCTAGCTGCGAGACTGCAATGGCGAATCGTTGCATAAACGCGTCCTTACACCATCTAGCTAAAACTAAACCCTGAACAACGCAAAGCAACTCATTTGGGTGCGCGCGACATGAAAAAGTTCGTTGGTCCTATTTATAACCATTTACCTGTCAGCTTCCTTATCAACAGCGAAATCCTCATCCACTTTGCCCGCTTCCAGTAAGTGTTGTATTGCGGTGTTACCAAAATAATAGTCCTACGATGAGATATTCGGCAATAAACAGGATCTAGGGATGGGAGAGCAGCTTGTTTTGGTGTTTTCCCTCCGTCTTCCCCAGCTTAAGAGCCCCATCTCAGCTATAAGGAATGAGGAAAGAGACTTACCCCACTTTCTTTCGTTTGTTTTTTCCCCTCTTTTTTCCTTTTTTTTTTTGGTTTCTTTTTTTTCTTCTTCTTCTATCCCCGTTTGCTGGCACCCACAGACTAATTATTCTCGCAGCACTCGGGTTCTTTTGCTCGCTTCCTGTTCTAAGCCTTAGCCTTCTCTAATAAGAAGCGGCCCGTCTCTGCGTTGCTATAGTTTCCGACGATGAGCCGCCTACTGCCTGATTGGTCAGGATCACGTGACTTGAGGTCGGGCACCCATGAATTGGTCATTGGTTTTGTGCTCTTAAAGAGGATCGCGTTACCGATATAATCTTGGTGCTGGACCTCGTCACAATTAACTGGGGCGTCAAATCAGCTACAAGTCCTCTTCGTTCATCGTATTTGAGGCAAAACTAACTTTGCTGCTTTTACGCCCCACCCCCCTTCCCCGACTGTTTCTTGTTTTAGCAGAGTTGTCCACGGGAGGAGGGAACGTGAGGACCATCTCCTCATTGCCACATCCGGGTGGGGCGAGGGGGGCGGGGCGGGGCGAAGTTTCCCCGGCCCCCACCAATAGGCCAGCTAGTCGTAAAAAACGAGAAGTTGGCGTCCTTATCACGATCATCCTCACAAAACGAACGATAGAGAAGATCGTCTGCGTCATGCCAACAATGTTAAAATTCCAATCAGCTTCAACAATTTTCAAATATACCAAAATGTTGACAGAATTTTAAGTTTTTTGGCTACAGTTTTAAAAATAAAATAAAATGAAACTCCGAAATTATTTGGAGAATTTTGCCAGGTCATTCCAGTCGGAAATTCCTAGGTTATTTTACATCGACATGAGTACGAGGCAACGCAAGGCCCTTCTCTTCCGAAAATGCCTGGGGTGGATTAGGCCTGGATCGAAACCGGGACCTTTTGCACAGGAGATGGTTGTGCTAACGATTAGGCTGCCTTCCACCATGCTGTATCACATATTGAAATATACCACCGTTCGAAAGCTGTGGATGCGAGTTAAAAAAAATTGAACGATTATGAAAATATGAATATGCGACATAATACACTGTCGAGCAGAAAAAAATGTAATTATATTTATTTAACGTGCCAAGTAAATGAATTATAATTGCTTGTTGCTCGACAGTGTATTCTGTCGCATATTCATATTTTCATACTCGTTCTATTTTTTTTCACCCCCACCTTCACCTTTCGAAAAAGTGGTATATATTACATAGCGTGATATAGTAGGCAACGGTTAGCACACTTAACCGTCTCATATGCAAAAGGTCCCGGGTTCATTCCTGGTCTCATCAAGGACTAAGGAATTGCCTATAGTAAAATTGTCTCTCTCGCCAGTTGGGTCCCAAATAATCATGTTATGAAATATGAAACTTTCCCCAAAGTTTTTTTGGGGGGGAGGGGGGGCGATACAAAAAAGTTGAGTAGGGAGAGGTTTCGAGGCGAGAGAAAGGGGTAGGGTTGAAGAATCTCGTTATTCAACGTTTGCTATTTAGCTCGACTTCATTCAGTATGTGTCAATGATGCCAGATTTCAAGGTATGTGATGTCCAGACATTTTCGCAGCGTCCCATGATCCACACTCTACATAAAATTACCGAGCTACAAATATTTTACTACACATAGAATGTCGGTTTCAATACTGCTAACTATTGTGGACGCCAGTGACGTAGTTCTGCTTCCGTTACGCGGACGTGTTGGCATGTATGACAAGCAACGCCACCGTTCGACGAAATCAGATCCACGCCTACATCTTAAGATAACGCTACACAAGATAAGCGATGTTTATACCAGCTGTCTTAGCCTGGGGATAGCCAAGCGCCACTGTTCCATATGAAAGGAAGAGCATAAAAAAAAATCCGTCGACCTTGTATGAATTATTTTGCCCCATAGCGTCGAAATTGTAAATGATCGGAATCTTTCTTCTTTTTGTATGAAATCCTGATCTATTGGAATAGTTTTCGAACAGACCGAACTTCCCATCTGTCAACACTGGTATGTTAGCGTGTTCCGGTCTACCTTATTAAAAATCCTATAGATTGTAACTTGAACTATGGGGTTGCACTTATTTTTTTAGGTAGTACGTAGTTTAAGAAAAATTTCATTGAAATAAACCCATTCACTGTGGATGAAGACGTAATTTAACGGCTTACATGTACGGCAATGCGCAACTCACGGAGACAGAACTCCGTAGTGCACCTTGCCAACAACATAGCTGTTGTGCGCCGCTAACTACCGTACACACACGAGCGAATGCCATTGTTAAACCAGTTGGCACCGGATCGCGCCTCCTAGCCAGTCACGTGACGTAAAGCCTTAGTCAAGATCTATTAAATTAAATTCGTACCGGAAGAAAGCAAGCTTATGTAACCGGTTCACAACAAAACATGGAACAAAAACACTTTAACACTGAGTCAGATCATACTGTCTTTTCCAACTGCTGGTTGAAGGTGCAGTCACAACACTTTCTGGGAGTGCGTTCCAAGATATTAATGGCTCTCACAGTGAAACAAGACTGTCCAACAATGGTGTGGATTCGTGGTTTCGTCAACTTCATGCTGTATCCTCTGGTTCATATGACAGTCGAGCGTTGAAAAAACTGGTCGACAGGCAAAATCACTTCGCTAGACAGAATTTGGCGGGTCTTGATAAGGTCACATCTTAAACGCCTATCAACAAGGGTTGTCAGGTCAAGTCTTTTCAAACGTTCTTCGCAAGATACAATGTTCTAGACTCGTATAAATACGGGTGGCTGAACGACGGATGGCCAGTTGGGGGTGGGGGGGGGGGCGGGGAGGGTTCAGACCTGCAAGTTGGTCCACCAGTGCTAATAATGGCAGAACAAGGCCTTGATCTAGCGCCTAATATGTAATGCTATGAGTATAGTCTTCAAGCTATACATTAAGAGGTGAATTAGGGTTGAGCATTGTATCTTGAAACTAATCGTCCACTTCCTTAGCAATCACTTAGTGGCGGCCATCGTGGCTGAGTGGTGAGAGAACTCAGCCTGGTTGCTGGTGGTATGCGGACCTGGTGGAACCCCTGGAAAGGGGACCTTGGTAAGGAGGAGCACGGTAGCCTCTCACGCTACCCTGCCAGGACTTCCAGCCAGGGTAGCCTACCATGCTCCTTCAGCGGCTACAGAAACTTATTCTGGCCTATTCTAGACAGTCTGTTGGCCCCTACGATGAACGGAGGTTTTCCCGGTTCGAATTCCCGGGTTTGCCCCTCCCTTTACCAGATATTTCTTCTCTCAATAAAGGCTGGAAACGTTCAAAATTGAGCCGGTTCAGCCACACAAGCGCTGAATTGCTTCCGTTGACATAAGGCTCAACGAAATTAATTTAAAAAAAAGAGAAAGGATTGATCATTGTGTCTTGTGTCTAGCAGTCACTTACACTGATTGACAAATGAACAACAACAAAATATCGTTTTTAATGTACGTTGACAGTTTTTATGTGGTGTTAATTTTAATTACTTTTTTTCCCCAAATATACCTCAAATTTTAATCTTTAAATAACCGTTCTTTACCAGGATGTGCGCCTACGCTGGAATTCCAACGATAATAACGAATCAAGTGAATCGAGGAAGCATAGTCGCCCCCGCATCTGCTGTGATATTGGCTTGGTCTCCCTCCCACTCATGAGTATAGGGGATCGAAACATATCACGAGTGTGCATGGACTTCAACAAACTAAATAAATAAACAACTAATTGTGGATTATGATTTGGAGGAAAACGGGTAAATCCCTAACTGTGTAAAATACGTTGCAGATAAAGTTATTTTTATTCTTTTTCTATACGCCGCAGCCAAAATTAACAGCTAATACATAGGAAAAATATGAATTTTTAAAGCAAATATAGGACTTTTATAGGGAAAAAAAAGTGCGAAAATAGGATTCATTCGGCCACTGGGCATTCGTGTACGTTGTACAGTCGAATGATGCGCTAGAAAAAAAGAGTTTTGTTTTGAATTGGTTTAAAATAGTTTTAACAACAAAAAAAAAAAATCAGAATAATTAGCAACTCGAAACATTTTTTGGGGGTGGGGGGGGGAGTTGTTGGGTCTGTTGGGTTGTGATTAGATTTTGGAGCATTGGTGATTAACGGTGATTAGTCATAATCGTAGTCACTCATCGCTTGTTAGTGGTAAACAATTTGAAGTAAACAAAAAATATGTTCGTGTTGCACTGGGTAAGGTTGCTCGCAGCACCCCGAGCCTATGTTTCGGCTGTTTAGGTTAGGTTAGGAAGCCAATTTACTCCTTACTGCGTAGCTAGGGGTCCATGCACTGAAAACACATATTAGGCATAAAACACAAGTTCAGGAGCTTGGTCTTATCCTGAGGTGAGTCCAGGGAGACAACCTTTCGAGTTGCCTGCCCCACACCAAGTCCCTTCTCATGGTCCAGGCCCTCGTATTTATACGCGGGGCTGAACAATAGAAGTAGCCTGAGGCTTTACGTTGCGCAACCGCTAACAGGTAGGAGCCGGCTCTAACTGGTTTGAACAATAGAGCAGGCTTGTTACCCGGCTGTTGGCGTTCGGCCCAGTTCCGGTGTAGACGGAAATTGACAGGACGCCAAGCAGCTTATGTAACTACACGGTGTACCCTGGATGCTTTACTCATGGTGCGTCTTGCTATTCGTAAGTAGCGCGTTACAATTGCGCATTACAATGGCATTACATTTAAAGTTTCTTAAACTATTCCAACAACTCGTATTTGTTTCAAACTGAAGATACAAACACAAAATCAAGTGGATTACCCATCTTACGGCTTCTCAAAAACCCGAAATTATAGGAAAAATTGGATTTTCCCACTAAATATGCGAAGAGTACAGTGCGGTGTATGAGCGCCACTTGTCGAATGTATTTGAGTGTTGCCTGATACTTTGAGCTGCTATGATATTATGATATAGATAGTACGACGTCTTGTGTGTAATAAACTAACTATATGCACACCCACAAGGGTGCGCACCTGTTCAGTAAATTAGTATATAATGGGGCAGCACTCTGCCTCTTACCTTGTGAAATGCTTTTGAAATGATCCTAAGATTTATTTCGAGGCGATCATGTAAATGGAGCAGATCTGATATGGTCATCTGCTCCAGGAAATGTTTGATGAAATTGCTGATGGGCAATCGGAGTTATTTTTTAGACAAAAAAAAAAAAAAACTCAAGCTTGCGCTCCTGAGAACCAGTTAATTAAATGTTGGCGGCCTTAATCTACCTTCACTAAACTCCCGGGCCGATACCGGAAAAAAAGGTAAGTTTTCTAATTTTAATCGTAGAAACAAAGATGTCTAACCTAAGTGGACTGAGCTGAAACTAAAGAAGGTAGTGTTCGGAAAGCAATAACATCATTACATACATGAGTTACCAGGAAAGATTTGATATTTCTAATTAAGGCTTTCGTGGGTAACCATATGACTAGTACGTTATCTGGCAGCGGATTCTTGAACTATAGGTCACAGTTATCACGGGGGTATTGCTGGGGCCGATGCTCTTGCACCGTCATCCAAAGCCAGTCTGACGATATCACAGACTCCAATATCATGCTGTGATCCAAGACTGTCGATGCAAACACGAATTGGGGAGGAGACTTTGCAACTCTAAATAACCCCTATTGAAACATGTTACATTCATTACTATTAGTTCCTTGCGAGTTTTCAGAGGGCGCCACGCGTTCCGTCTGGTAATTTTGCTCAGTTTTAAGCCCAAATCTAAAGTAAACTAAATTACAACTTAGCTAAACTAAGTATTAATTAAAAACAAGCTAGTTTCGTTTAGTTAAATTTTAGGTTGAAAGCTTGAATAAAAATTCACACATAAAACTTATGGCGCCCTCTATAAACTTAAACGGAACTAATAGGAATGAATCTAATACGTTTCAGAAGGGGTCTCAGTCACAAATTTCTCCTCCCCAACCCTACAATTTCTTGATGCAACCAATTTGTTGTCAATTTCAATGAAAATATGTGGGGTGAAGGTATTCACATGATGGGTGCAAAGAACACACCATAAGATACCTATTTGCCGAGTATGCTGTAGAGTTCATGTGTTATGATCATCACAAGACTCAAGTTGGATATATTTCTTTCGCGGCCTTACAAGTTTCTTAAACTTGCAGAACTACCCTGCATCACCCTTCGAGTTGTAGGTGGTTTACCATCCGTATTCGATACACGGCCGTTTTGGCCTGCGTTTGTGTGTGTATGGTGGGCAATCGAAAGGAGGGGGGGGGGGGAGCTGGCGTAACGGAGGTGGACGCATCGAATGGCGAACGGCCAGCATTTGCAGCGGATCGATTTCCGGGACTCAGTCTCCAATCACGAAGAAAGGATCGTCGTCAAATTGCTTTGGGGGCAAAATGATACCCAGTTGTCCAGCCTGCAACCTCGGATGGCCAGTCAGTCGGTGCGAGCGTGATTTCGCTATAGAAACGCGTCGGCTTCCGGAATCCCGTCCCATCCTGCTTCATTAAGCATAGCCAAAACTTCGACGACCTGTAACTTTTCTTCTTTTCCGTGGTGGTCGGACGCCAGAAATTTATCGATTGAATCGATTCATCCCCCCCCCCCCCCAACCCCAATCCTTTTCCGGGAAAAGGAGGGGTGTATATTTTGTCAAATACGTTGAATGTTTTTTTTTTCTGTCGAGTTTTCTACTGGAAATCAACGAAATATGGGGGGGGGGGAGCCTATAGTTGAAATAGGGCAGATCAAAAGTATTTCGATGCGTGATCGCCAGTTGCCCCTCAAATCACGTTTTGTATTACAGCGAGGGGTACCGTACATGAGAATAACTCGCATAAGCAATGGCGTGCACAGCGATAGGGGGGGGGGGGGGGGGCCTTGCCCCTGCCCTTTTCGAAAAATGCCCTTTTTTCCGTCATTTTAAAAAAAAAAATATACCCTATTTTGCTTTTTGTGACCGTTAAATGCTGGCGTTGCAGCCGGAGAAAGGGTCTACAGAGTTTTTAATAAAGGGCGAAAAGAATGGCAGAAAAGGGTAAAAAAAAAAAGAGCGTGACAAGCTACAAAAAGGGTAAACAAGAGTGACGGACTAAAAATAAAATAAAGATTCCAGAAAAAAGAACCTCAGCAAGCCCTTTTATTAAAAGTCGCCCCTGCACTCTCGGATGTCTATGCATGCTCCTGCACATAAGTGCTGCGTAAGGCAAACGCTATTTAAATAATAAACAAATTGCAACTATTTGGTATCTTTACTGGTCTTCCGTATTGTGGGTTGCTCGGCGATGCGGAGTGTTGTTGCACCATCTCTCGTAAGCACAGCGTAAGGCACGCATTCCATTGTAAAAATTTCCGTTAGTATTAAGTCACAATGCCTGCGCTCGACGAATTACAGTGCCCAGCATGGAGAATTTTTCTAGCGACCTGAAGCGGCAGGAGTCACCAACATAAGTAACTTAAGTGACATAAGGGACATATGGGACTTAAAGTTTAGTCATCATTGTTTCCAAATCACTGCAACAGCATTTAAACACTTAGCTATCATAAACCGCTGTTATTCTGCTTGCGACCTTAAAACCAAAGTTTGAGCTTTCAAAGTTTTTGTGCATCATATCCTGGAATATGCAAGTCCGGTTTGGTCGCCTTACTTGGTGCAGGACATTTATAGAGTTGAATTTGCCCAGCAGATATTCACGAAGTCCTTACCAGGACTATGAAATCTCACTTAATTGGAACTTTACAGTCTGTGAAGTTGGAATTACTTGAACTCTGACGGCCTTAAAGACGGTGAAAGCTGAGACACCAAGAGCTGAAACCTGCTGTTTCTCTCTCAGACGGCCTTGTGAAATTCTCAGCATGGATACTCCCGCGTGAGTCACATTTATGTGCCCATGATACTAAAAAATTCAGAAATCCACCTTAAAATGGATTTTAAAAAGGGGCTGACTTTCACGTGATGATAGCTTAGTAGGCAGATCGTTTGGTGTGTATATCCTGCCTCAGGATGCGTCTATAGTGGAATTAAAATTAATTGATGGGCAAACCATGGCTAGAATTAAGAGGCCGTAATGGTGTAGTTTGTGCTCCGGAACTGTCGATTGAGCTCAGGTGACACTTTATGGGCACGAAAATGTACACTCCTGATATCTGCAGATATTGTAGTTTTATGTTTTTGAGTTCCCTTTAGTATAGTTAAAAATCACGACGAAGAAAATTGTCGGAAATGCTGTTTCTAAGGTGCTACAGCTAGCCTTATTTCATTCTTCATGCTGCAACCTTCAGCAATAAAAAAAAAAAAAACAGGTCTTCAGATAAACTGCGGACTTGTGTTTGGGCGCTGGGTAATCATGGTGTTGTCGCTAAGAATTTTTGTCTTTTCTCCGCCAAACGAGCACCACGCTCGACTTGCATTGAAAAGACCACACTTGTCTACTCGGTAATTATATAAAGTAAAGCTTTACTCGTCACGGAATGGTCATCAGCACACAAACCAAAGATCTAAACAGTAAGTATATCTCGCATAGAGGAAGCTGTTTGCTTTCCTTCTCGTTGTGTCCATATTAGCGCAGTGACATCATTTTTTTGTGAATCAACGAACTTTTATGGAACCACGAAGGCTTCTCGTCACGAGCGGCATAAAAATGAGGTTTAGGCCTACTTAATACGAACTACCAACGCTGAAGCAAACGAAGTTACTGGTTTGATTACGAAATGCGATGCAGGCTAGCATCGTCATGCCAAATAGAGAAAACAATCTCAACATCGTAATACTAAACATTATAAATCGAGGTCGTAAATCTAACTTACTTTCGAGAATCGTTTTGCGCTAAGAAAACACAATTTCCACACAAAATGCGGAGCGTGGGATAATCGTCTAACTGGAAAATCGCATAACTGGAAGAACGTATACCGTATAACAGTATAATGGAAAGTCGTCTAACAGGAAATTCGTATAACGGAAAATCGTCTAACTGGAAATTCGTATAATGGAAAATCGTCTAATATCCCTGCCACGCTCGCGCTGCTGCGTTCGCTGCGGCTATACACATAACATCAGAAACCGCAGTTAGACTTTATACGATATTCTGTTTAGATGATTTTTCATTATACGATATTCCGTTTAGATGATTTTTCATTATACGATATTCCGTTTAGACGATTTTCCAGATTTTTTTATTTATGCAGATATTAGACAATTATCCCATTAGACGATTTTCCAGTTAGACGTTCGTCCGACGCCCTCAAAATGCCACTCGTACTTTTATGAAATCTGTAGTTTATGCATTTTAGCCCTCGACTCCTTTCCAACAAATTTCGTGGTAAGGATTTTGTGCTATAATACGCAAACTATCGGTTTCATACAAGCTCTCGGGGTGTTAGGGCCTATAGCTGAGGATTCAGGATGTGAAGTGAACTCGTTGTGCAATCCTCGCTTTTAGTAAAACTTGACCCACCCAAAACCATAACTGCGGTACAAGAAAAGCCGCCAAGTTTCAAAAAAGGGTCGGCCCTTCAAAGTAGTGATGTCATTCAACCAGGGAAAGGCCGCCAAGGTTAATCCTGTTAGCCAAGTTAATCGCACCTACTAATAGTTCGAAAGTTAAATGAAAACTAGAACATTGCAACTGGTGGTAGCAATCTTCAAGTTTTCATTTAACGCCCAAAGTATTATTAGGTGCGATTAACTTGCTAACAGGACTAACCTTGGCGGCCTTTCTCTGGTTGAATGATATAACTACTTTGAAAGGCCGATCCTTTTTTGAAACTTGGCCGCTTTTTTTATACCAGATATGGTTTTGGGTGGATATCACAACTTTCATAGAACTGTGAACGAACGAAGGATCAGACGGTTTAATCGTCCCCTTTACCTTTTCTGTCTGGAGGAATTCAGTGTCTTTAAATTTGCTCATTTGCCGTGGCCCAATTAGCCGCTACGTCAGCGAAATTGACACGGTTTGACGCTGATTTTCGTTCGCTTCTTTCGCGCATCCCTGCTCCCTTCACCTTTCGTCGGTTAACGCTAATCATTCAATCACTTATAGTTACCATGGTGTTCACGAACACATAATTGTCCCTTTTATCGTCGTGGGGCAGATAATTTAGTTTGCATTCATGTACCATAACAAAAAACCGACCAAACCTTTGCAATAAAAGATACTCCGTCTCTTAGTAAACGTTATTGAGGGCACTTTTTCTCCATGAAGGACACTTTTCCACGTTTTCGTGTTGACGGTTTCTTCGTTACTGGACCCAAAACACTTGATTCAAACGATTTGCAAACATTTCTACCGCATGGGGAATTTACACCAGTATGCTGAAAGCAGGTATAAGTTGGTTTCAGTTAATAAAAGACACAGGCTGCTAGTGCGGCCGCCTTTTTTTCATCAACAATTATTTTTTAACAATCGGATGTCTACAATCGGACGATCTACTGTTACTTGGCGGGGACACACTAGCGTGTGTCTAGATTCCTTCCTTAACAATACTTCTTATTATACGTCACTTTAGTATACAGGAACGGACGGGTTTTTTTTTTTTTCTTTTAATCACCTTTTGGGGAAATTTAGAAAATTGGTGAAAACAGAAACAAAAATATCCCAAATATGTACAATGATTCTACAGAATTATTTTTCCGCAATATTTACTTAAAGGAAAACTGCGCCCTGGTAGGTCAGTACCTAGTCTCTTAAACAATTTGAGCTGTGCAAAAAAAAAAAAAAAATCTAAAGTGAGGCCAGGGACTAATCCCAAACTCTATAAATTTGGTTTGTTCTTTCCTAGTTCTTCGTTAAACTTTTAAAACACGGAATTGCTAATGAGGTACACCAAATATGTACAACGATTCTGCCGACTTATATTTTTCCACAACATTTAATTAGAGAACAAACCGCGCCTAAGTATGCCTAGTCTCTTACAGAGAGCAACAATTTGAGCTGAGCAAAAACATTCTAAAGCGAGGCCTGGGGTAAATCGTAAACATGGATAAATTTAGGTTGGTTCTTACCATTCGTTACTAGCAGAAAGCTAATTTAATGGCATTTTTTTCACCAGTTGTGGAGCCTTATTCTTAGAACGGAGTCTTTATCCATGCATAAAAAGGAATATTTAGTACCGCCCTTCTCTCTTACTTCTTCGCGAAACTTTTAAAACACGGAATTTTTAATTGCGTTTGCTTGGTTGGACTTGGTTACTAATTTAGTCGCCCAAACTCCTCGGCTAATTCTCTTTTAACGAGACGGACTATTTTGATAGCTGCTGCAAACAACGTGGACATTCCGAATCTGAACACAAATACACTTAACTTTCGAAAACAAACACTAAGCGCGCCCATTTACGCCATACTTTACATTCACAGAAAAAATATACTTCAGCAAGTGCACGTGGGAGTTAAAAGTTAAGTCAACGAGTGAAGCTGGCGTTGATTTATATGATCGTGCAGTATAGAGCAGTGACATTTGCCGCCATATTGGCACCAGGATGGGTTTTGGAAGGCATAACTACAAGGTGCACTACATAAAAATGGAGGGAAAAACAACGGAAGAGC
Organism: Lithobius niger; assembly: GCA_023313725.1. Classification (NCBI taxonomy): domain Eukaryota; kingdom Metazoa; phylum Arthropoda; class Chilopoda; order Lithobiomorpha; family Lithobiidae; genus Lithobius; species Lithobius niger. The sequence goes on along the minus strand of JAHWFP010143110.1, from coordinate 3,250 downwards.
GGATTTCTTAGGCTTAAAATAACGTTGTTTTCTCCAACAACAAAAATAGCGCGTTTTAGGTCTAAGAAATCACTCTTCACAGCATCGGCTTCAGTATGACGCCCTTCTGTTTCTCTCTGCAGTGCCCCTTGCAGCTAACCAATTAAGGCTCCAGCACAGAGTTATATAGAATAATACTACGTCGTGTCACTGCTGTATAGCGTACACGGATTCCTGAAAGGGCAGGCCTACTTTCTGAAAAGGGCGTAGTAAGTTTTAGTGTAAATTTTTTTTCTGGAAAATTTTTTTTTTTTCTTTGCTCTCATTCTTTTTACACTTACTCGCTCCCCCCCTTTTTTTTTTACACCTTTCTTTATCCTTTTTATGCCTTTTTTAGGCATTTAAGCGCTTTGTCAGACACCACCACCAGCGAATGTCGTCACAAAAAGGCCCATTTTTTTTTTAAAGAAAGTGAGTTTTGAGTAAAGGCAGGGGCAATGTCTGGCATGCCGCTGTACGACGGGACTTATTGAACAGCTTAACACAGAGCTTTAGTTATGTGCATATTAGGGTAATGACCTTACTTCATGAATCGTCGGACTTTGCGGAAATACGAAGATGCTTCTCATTAGAATATCATTAAGTTGGTGAATCAGCGGCATAAAAATGAGGTTTAGGCCTACTTAATTCGAAATACTAACACCGAAGCAGACGCAGTTACAGGTTGGGTGACGAAATGCGATGGATGGGGCAAGTATCGCTACGCCAAATAGAGGAGAACATCGTAAATTCTAAACATCGAAAAATCGTAATTCTCGAAAACGTAAAAATCGAAAACATCATAAACATCGATAGCGCTAGGACATCAAAATATTATGTTAAACATTGACTGTTAATACCCCGAAAATAAACTCCGATGGATGTCTAATCTATTTTTTTTTTACATAATTTTTTTTAGCCTTAAGTCAGCCGAAGCAATTTAATGCTTGTGTGGCTGAACCGGCTCAGTTTTGAACATTACCAGACTTTTTGAGAAGAAGAAATATCTGGTAAATGGAGGAGCCAAGCCGGCGATTTGAACCGGGTAACCTCCGATCATCGTTGAAGCCGAAAGATTGTCCAGAATTAGCCAGAGTAGTTCCCATAGCCCCTGAAGGAGCGTGGTAGCCTCTCACGTTACTCTGGCAGGCAGTCCTGGCGGGGACTTTGCCAAGATCCCCTTTCCAGGGGTTCGACCAGCTTCGCAAACCTCCAGCAACCAAGCTGAGCTCTCTCTCTGCTCAGCCACGATGACCACTTTTACATATAAGCATCGTGGAAAGAACACGAAAATTCTAAGCCAAATGCCACTCGTGCTTTTCTGATATTGATAATTTGTGTGTTTTAGCACTCAACTACCTTCCAGTAAATTTCCATCGATCTTCAGTCTCGGGAAATTATATCCAGAAAGGAGTTTCGTGCAAATGGTCCATTTCATGGAAGCGTTCGGGTATTATGACTGTCAGTCTTGTAGCAAAGTCTCAATTCTTGAAGTGTAAGCAAAACAATACGAAACCTTTACTGTGACATAAATATGGCTGCTACGCTTTTTTCCGCGGTACTTTTTTTTTTCCAGGCTTCACCTTTCTGCTTCTAAAAACGTCTAGTGCAGAATTAAGCCCGTTCATCTATATGAGTATTACTTTGCTTTAAAAGCTTAAGACTCAGCAAATTTTTTTTTTCATTATTACTTTCATCTCCCTATCCAGCAATTTGACTTACAAGTTCAAAGGACAAAAAAAGTAGGCATTCCAATCATGGTGCCCTATAATAATAATAATAATAATAATAATAATAATAATAATAAAATGTTTATAGCAGTAAGCGAGTGGACACGGAAGGTCCATAAAGTAGCCATTAAGGCCACCCGCACACTGAGCGACTTGGCCGCGCGGCCAGATTGCTGCAGCCAAAGAAAATGATTAGTGCGTGGTTTTACATAAACGGTAAGCATTCTCATTGGCTGCACTAACTCCGAAATTAAATTTAAAAGTTTAAATTCGCGAGGCCAGCCATAGGCTGAAGTCCTAGAAAATTAACAACAGCAAAAATCATAAACAAGAAAATTCTGCTGGAATTAGCTCCATTAGTAGAGAGGACATGTTTTACTGGACATTTTTTTTTTTTTTGCTTGTTATCCTTTTTAACCCTTTTATGCCCATGTATCGTAGGATTTTTTTTGCCCTTTTTATGCCTTTTTTTTTGCCTCTTTTTTCGCCTTTTTTTTTTTGCCCGGCAGCGTCGTCAGTATGTGTAAGCACAAAAAGGGCATTTTATGAAAATGAAAGGGGCAGCCGAGCTCCATCTAACGAAATTGGATAAGTCCGTTTGTGCGAATCTTCTTTCTAACGGAAGAGAAGTGCTAACACTGCGTCAGATGTTAGGGCATTTCACACATTCACCACCCTATAGGCGGATAAGTCCATCCGAATGTCCTACGAACCGAACTAAAAATACTCAGTTTACGAGAGTGACCTCTATGCACGTTTCACCTGGCATCAAAAATGTTACCACCATCAAGGCCAGTGTTCCCTTTAAGTTTACGTAAATTAAGCAAAGGCTGTCATATAGTCACTCATGTGAATCAAGCTTTAAAAAACGCAAACATTCAGAGTACCTAGTCATGTTTTTAAGACCAGGGCAAAAATATAGTGAACCACCGTTGGACAGGCTCGTCGTGCCGATGCCTCTAGCCAAGTGTGGCAACCAAACTTGACGAGCATATTCTAGAATTGGTTTAGTAAATTCATTATATGGACTGCTTGCCTTGACCACACAAAAAATATATGTATGTATTCGCTTTTGGTGTATTCCCAGATTAAGTTTGATGTATAGTATAACGTCGCTGAGACTGCAAAACCACTTAACTGCGTTTTTCATGATTTTTGTTTATGGCGTCAAACGGTGGCTTTGGGTGTCCTCCGTGTACCTGCAAAATCTTGTGTCAGTCAAAGAATCAGAAGTCTTCTAAATGTTTACGTGTTAAAACCTTGAAAATTATCGCCCAGTAATTTACACGCAAAACCTCGTAACTGCAAGTTCTTTCTTTCAGTGCACACGGAGACTGTTCTCTAAATAATTCTTTTTTGTAGCTGAAGGAAATTCAATTTAAAGCCTTTGAATTACTTTTAATTGTTTAAAGGCGTGTATCCCTCTAGAATTTATTCCCAAAAGTATTCAATTTGTGCACGAAGTAGAGCAGTTAAACCATGTTTTTAAGTTACTGGGTTTA
>JAHWFP010143109.1:0-10185 GCA_023313725.1 Lithobius niger | reverse complement strand
CCATGTCACGTAACCCAAACTGCCAGCCTATACCATTGATTCACAAACAGTACCCCCCCGCCCCCCCGGCGGGGGGGGCCCCCCCCCCAACAACAACAGCTTGGCCACTACAAAAATCGCCCGGTGGCCCTACAAAAACCAAAAACCGCAAACAAGGCATGTTTCCCCACATATGAAGGCATCCCTAACACATCCCGCAAGCCAACACCCACGACACTGAGTAGGAGGGGGGGGGGGTATCGCTGGGTGACCTATTGACGGCAATAAAGGAGAAAATGACTAAGTTTCCAGATTTTTTGTGATGAGATGAACAATGGCTCGACACCATGCATCTTAACATTTTCATCTATCATCCCTGAAACAGCGGTGTATAACTTATACTTCCAGGATTTAGATCTAAAATGCTGAAACCATATTTTCAGACAGATGTTGAAGCGTGACGTCGAAACATACGAAAAACAATTGGACTGTAGTCTTTCTTTTCCCCTTAAACGCTCACATGTGTCCTCCAATATGATCAGCCGTCTCCTTCTTGTTTCAAATTTAGCTTAATTTGACTTTAACCTAGTCAGTTTCATGTTTAACACAAGAAACACTTATAAGAATTAACACGTGAAAGAACTACAGCCTATGTCTTGTCTTCCTTTCTATCCTCATCCACCCACACAATGAAATCCAAGTTTATCTCAACAATGTGGCATGTCAAAATCCAGGTGAAAATGGTTAGGTAACAGCAAAATCATCAACAACAACAACAACAACTAATACTTTAGAAAGACTTTCATTTTAATACAGAGGGGAGGATGAGGGGAAACGGCTCGAGTTGACGAAAGGATTGAGGAGAAGGGGTAGGGATGGGGCATGTTGAGATAAATGTGTGGGCGGCGACTTAGTCGGGCTGGCACAACATCGTTTCCAATTAGCTGGCAAGAGGTGCCGTGCAAAATGGTAATTGGCGCTGACGCTTTTGTAAGACGTCCGCAATTCGCTGCTCGACGAGGGAATAACCTGACCGTTTTCTCGGCGGTGAACACACGTAATCCGATCCAAACATCGCGCCAAATTAGAAGAAAATGAGACCGGGCTGAAAACTCCCTTCCCCCTGTCTCGTTTCGTAGTTGCTGGCCCGCTTGGCATTACACATTCCAAGTGAAAGCTGAGGCAGCTAGACGACGGAAAACAGAACAAGTCTTTAACTTGAAACATAACAATTCGGGAAGAGTTAATAATTGCGCCTTGGTTAATATTATTACGTGTCTAGACAGCCAGGTTGCCTGGGGATCCATACTGGTGTTACGATTCACAGCAGGGATGGTGTGCCTAGCTCAAACAGGGATTGGGACGGCGAAAGGTGGGGAACGGATGCACAGCTGATGTGGAGTAGGATGGGAGAGTGATCATAACTCATAATAACTTTATGCTGCACGCTCGAGATTGGATGATCTTCTATGTGCAGCCCATTTATTTTAACTCAGGTTTATAGGCTGCCTACCAATTATTATATCTGAAATTCCAGCATTTCCAATACTTTATTTAGTATTTCCAGCGTTTTAAGAAGTTGTGCCCATGTCTTCCTGTTTTCGAAGTTGCTGAAGGTGATTCGAATTTTTGTTACGGCCCCTACAATGCAGTTTTAACAGACGCAGTTGTAGCCTGTTGGAATAGTGACCTAAGAAAATGTTGGAGCAAATGGAGATAAAGAAGGAGGTATTACTCTGCCTGTGTTCCTCATGCTACTCTCTGATTATGTGGCAAAATCATAAAGTGTGTCCACCGCATTATGTGGTCCCTGTTACTGTTCAATTCCCTTATGACTGTGGTTATCTGTGTGTGGTATTTTCTCGTCAAGTAAACACAAAGGAGCCAAACAGTTAGTTACAAAACAATCTTCTTGTCTGTAGAGACTTGAACAGAGGGTCAAACGCGTTCCATCTCTGTCTGCAGGCTCTGATATGTAGCAAGGTCATTATTATTTTCCAGCCAAAGTGATTTAGGGTTTGCAACTAAGTGCACAAGCCAACAACCCTCCCGAAATAATAATAAAAAAAAAAAACTTACCTTCATATACGAGTTATAAAATCTCGTGCAGAAAACTCGGCTACTGTTTTTCACTGGAGTTTTGATTGGTTGCGCCGCTTTTCCGTACTTTTGAAGTCTAAAAAGAAAGAGAAAACAAACAAACAAATTAAAAGAAGGTTTGCTAATCTAGCAGAACTGTTTCATTTGTTTTATGGTAATACAGGTAAGGAGTTGTTTTGTTTACTCTACCAGTGGGTGAAAACTACACGTAATACACCAATTCAACAAAAGGGGGAAGTGAACAGTAGCTCACTGCTAGTCTTCTATTCAGTCCCCCCTTCTGTTGCTGTTTATGTCGCTTCCCCTTCATTTGACCTAGTGCACATTATTCGATGCAGAATATGCAATATTATATACAGAATCGATCCAATGTTTGCGATTCAAGGTAGTTTAATTCACATTCAGAGCCATAGGAGGCAAATTTAAAGTCGTAAGGCCCAGCCAAGTCAGCTAAGGGGTGGCGGGGGGGGGGGCGTTGTAACCTCCCCCAACGAGGCCCAGGATGTAGCAATTTCGGCTCCTTTCATTCCTTATCTGGCTTCTGCAATATCTCATCTGCCTTCTGCAGTGTATATGTGTTTAACAAATTTTTGTGGATTTCTTTTTCAGGTAAAATATGCATGAAAGTGACGATTCCTAATCTGTAATTACTGATTAATCCAACTTAATTTTTGAGAAACTTGCAATCGTTTAGCTGTGTTGCAACTGATTGCAAGTGAGATAGCTTGCTTTGAGATAGCACCATGCTTTAAAGCGTTTCTTTTACTTATTTCTTTCAAATCTCCTTCCCTAGGCCAAGCTCATTGTAGGGTATGGTGGGGGTGGGGACGAGTTCAGTGTCGATACTAGCCGTACCAGGACAAACACCTCGCAAAAGCTCGGCAGTAAAGCCTTCAAGGTTCGGCCCCAGGGCACACGCGTGTTGTGGGGCCGCTTCAAAGGATTAAAACGACAGCAGCCGCATTTTGCGTGTTTGTGTATGTGCTATTTTAAAACTGTGTGCCAAAAAGTGGTACTGCAAATGCCACACTGGCCGTACCGCTTCCTACGGCCATGTTCACATTGGTGTACTAAATTAACTACACATTCTGCATGGAGAATAAAAAAACTTGTATCCTAAATTTTGAAGCTTATAATTTTAGGCTCGTTATTAAAGGACTAAGATATAAATATGACGGACAGCAACACAAAGACAGCTTACGCGGTGTTTGTGTGTTGCTTATTCATCATATTTACATTTTACTCATTTCCATGAATAAGTGGCCAAACTAAGTGGCGAAATTAACCAACGTTTGAGCCTCCACACTATGTGTATAATGCTTTTTAGTGCATTAATTTCTATATTTCAATGTGCCTATAGCACTGACGGATTATTCCCATTGTTAGTGAACCTGAGCATGTAAATTAGCGCCATTCCTATACAGAGATTCCTTTCATCCTTCCGTGATCTTGTGTGATGTAGGGATTGATCTGCCATGGTGACCCGACACTCGTCAGCCCTGCTGGACGTTGCATTCACGGTGGTCTTATGCTACTTTGACTCAATCGACCTTGCCTGGCAGACATCTTTCTCAGTTTGCCTTTTTCCTCCAACAACTCTCTGTACACTGTATTGTCATGAACAATTGTTAACAACAATGTAAAACTTGTGTACCCTATAATATAAGATTGTAAATTGGTGCAATGCCTAGCCAACAATGTAATAGCTCAGTGCTAGGGTAACAATGCAGTAAAATCCCCAACCCTCATTCTGTTCTTTCCTGTAACCAAGTAAGTCCTCTTTCGAAATATACTAGAAATTGTCCACCATTAGTCCTCCAACTGCCCAAATTTAACCATTCATGGCCCCAAATCTCACACTACAATCACCCTCATCCCATTAGAATAATTACTGGCAAGGATAATGTCATGGCAGGCGAGCCCAAACACCCTAAAACTGAACATTAAATTAACATCAATGGCAACTCCTGTTTCAATAGTAATTTCCTTCCATCACTGAGCCATCCTTCACCCTAACCCATCTCATAAGTTAATTCCGCCCGAGATTACCGACCTGTCCCTGCAGTGAAATAAGTCACACAACATCCCTGAACCAGCTGTCTCCGTTTTCATAAGTAGGCGAGTTCCACGCCCATCACCCATATGCCCTGTCAGACTTGGTAGAAAGATAAAAGCTCCCATGCCTCGTCTAGATGTCTTCAAATCGTGTTTAAAGAAAATTTCAGGCAGTGTTAACTCTGGTTAATGGCGATTCATCAGGAAGGAGAAAAGTAGAATTTTTAGGGTTCTCCTACGGTAAGCTGTCATTTCTGACCCACAGTTGAACGCAAATTTGAAGTGCTTGTCTACAGGCTATTAAAACATAACAACAAAAAGTGAGTCGTAGTGCATTATTTCTGCCATAGCATGACTAATCGATAAAAGAGAAGTTAAAGACACATAAAAGACCCGTCGCAGCCAGCCTGTAAAAACCTATAAAACCCATTTTCTTTTTAAATTTTAAATTCCGACTCCATTTTTGACAAAAATAACCAGCGTTACCTAGAAAAGCCTATATTTTTAAAAGCTGGTTTTTCGGAGCGATGTGCTTTAGAATTGTAATCTCATTTACCTTTTATTTATTAACGAAATCGAGTGACTACAGGCCTTCCCGTCTTAACTAGACGAAGTTACCTCATCGCGGAGTCTCAGCATAGTGGACTAAAACGTGGTTATCGGCAGGGTACTCTCAAAAACACACACATCCGGTAACTAGTATTGAGAACGAGTTGCGCACACACACACACAAATTAAGTCGTTATTTATTATCATCAGCACTTTACAATTACAGTCTTAATTTAAGAAGATGTCCTGATGTAATCCTGGCCTGCAGTTTAAGCAACATTACGGCTGCTCAAACATATTCCTGGTATCGGAGCACCTTTCAGATATTGGTTACAAAGCGTCTTGTTAACGAGCGGTTTGCTTCGTGTAGTAGTTGGCTAGAGCATGATCGTTCCGAAAGAAATCACAGTTTCCAAGCAAATTTGAATAATTTTAAGCTGGTTTTAATTGAGTCAGAATGACTCCGTGGGGTACCAATGAAAGATATTACATTTAAAAAGTTTATTTATCGTAATTTAAGAATAGGGATTTGAAAATATTATAAACTTGATTTAGGCCTTTTTTGTGTGTTTCTGCTGAGGTGATTCACCTGCTTTTAAACGGGAGCGTCTTTTAATAAAATTCAACAGTTCTTGCTGGTTGATGCTACAAACTCCTATGGACCCCCATTTTTTTGATAGTGCTAGGGTACAAAGAAAAGGTTGTTTTTTTCGGGGGGGGGGGATTGCACAAACCAGGGAACAACCTACGACTTGATAGCTGATTTCTTTTATTTCATTACGACCACCAATGTCTTAGTGCATGTAAGAGTTCCATGAAAAAGCCTGTATCGTGCAGACTCCTTCTCGTAATGATCACTATTTATCACCGAATGTGAGGGGAAGAGAGGGGGAAGTGGCAGAGGAAACCGTAGGCAGGGGGCTTCATGGATTTTGCAAGGGTCATATTTTTCTTAGCCCCGTCAAGGCAAGGTCATAAAAGACACCATGGACAAAATACATTTCTGGACCTAAAAAATGACACTTTCAAGAGTTAAAATTTCTAAAAACATTTATAAATAAAAAGCAAGTATTTTGAGATTACAAATTTTAGAACAATTTCTTGCCATTAGGTGACGATGTTGTAGTAGTGTTTTAACTGATTTAATTTCTATGCATATATATTTTTTTTAATTTTTGTTCAAAACATTTGTTCAAACATTTGATACAAAAAAAAAGGCAAACTGAGTAGTTAAACGGCTAGCAACGCCATTTAGCGACAAGATATGGTACTAAAATCGGTTAATTTCAAATTCATTCTTTTTACTGTACAAAATGCTGAGGAATTTAATTATTCTTTCTATATTTACGACACTTGAAAAATACCCATCTACATCATTACTACCGTAAGATGTGCGTGTATATTCGTCTACTCCTCTTGAACTCAGGCAACTGAAAACAGCGCCAAATGAAAGATTTAAATTACGCTTCGGGTAGGCCTATTGTCATTGTTGTAATTTAATGTTTGTTTACCCTCAAATACGGGAAATATTGTTCCAGGGACGTCAAAGTTCGACCAGGCAGACTAATCAGATAGAAATCAACTAAACTACATGAAGCGTGGATCGACGCCAATAGAATAAAAAAAGCGAAATTATTGTAATAAACAAGATAGTAAATCACCTTATTTGTCCTTTAAGTGTGCTAAAATGAAATAAACGGACAAAAAAAAAACCTATAGAAGCCTGTACAAAGCTTGGAAAAAATATTTGCTGAAAAATAACCATAAAAAAACCTATGTTTTTTTTATTTTACAACCTATTTTATAACCTATATTTTTTCATTCTAAATCATGCGCAATGGCTGTTTGCCGTGACGTCACCATGAGTTAGCGAATGACGAACGAGAACAACGGCTGTTTGCCCGTCTGATTGGACTAGCCCAGTCACGCGGTATGCACGTCACAGCAAACAGCCATGGCACGTCGTATAGTCTGCAAGGTCTGCAAAAGGCACTGGGAAACGGAGGTCGGAAGTCCGGAGGAGCGCGATCCTAGAGCAAAAACCCGGGAATAGGCAAACGTCATTGCATGTATCGATTGAAAATGGATGAGAGACGCTTGACAGAATCACCTGGCAATAGAAACTGAAAAAAATATCCTTGCTCACTTGCTTTCATTCCTCTTTTATCGCTTTTATTGACCGACAAAAGAAAAGATGGACAGAGTGATACATGGGGAGAGAGAGAGAGAGAAGCAGCTGTTTTCGTCACCTGCTAGTGCTCGATCGGAGTGCTTCTGGCGTTTCGATGAACAACGGATTTTCTTGATACAAGCTGAGAATACTGACAGTAACGACAAAGATACCAAACAAAAAAAAAAGAAAAATGCATTTATTTTTTTGCAACACAGCATGGAAGAAGCATCGCCGCATACAGGAAAATAATGATGGATATAAGAAGCGGAGAAGAAGATGAAATTCTGGAACGGTGCATGTGTTGAAATTAATGGAAAGGTGGTCGAGGGGCGATTGGAAATAGTTGAATGGTTGAAAAACACTCGAATAGAGCAGTGACATTTGCCGCCATATTGGCACCAGTATGGGTTTTGGAGGGCATAACTACAAGGTGCACTACTTAAGAATGGAGGGAAAAACAACGGAAGAGCGGATTTCTTAGGCTTAAAATAAGGTTGTTTTCTCCAACAACAAAAATCGCGCGTTTTAGGTCTAAGAAATCACTCTTCACAGCATCGGCTTCAGTATGACGCCCTTCTGTTTCTCTCTGCAGTGCCCTTTGCAGTTAACCCTTTAAGGCTCCAGCATAGAGTTATATACAATAATACTACGTCGTGTCACTGCTCTATAGGAAAATAATGATGAATATAAGAAGTGGAGAGGATGGTGAAATTCTGGAACGGTGCAAGTGTTGAAATTCATGGAAAGGTGGTCAAGGGCCGATTGGAAATGGTTGAATGGTTGGAAAAACACTCGAATCGGGAATGTGTTTACAGGTCTTACTTAAAGGTGGGTTGCCACTAAACGAAAGTTTGTAGCACCTGGCACCATCTAGAGCTATCGAGTTCTCCCTAGCGCTAGATCGTATAGCAAGCAAAGAAATACACAAAGAAATCTCTTAACACACCGAATAAGCCGCGTGACTCCTTAATCATTTAGTAAAAATTTGGTACGTCTTCGCGAACCTGTAAGCAAGCTGTAAAGATTAACGGCATCATGCTACTAGATGGCGCTACGGTAGCGCATAAAGGATCTACCATGGTGCCATCTAGTGGTAAATGTTGTTAGGCTTTGCAGCTTGCTTCGAGGTGCTCGGGGGCGTACCAAAATATTAATCAGTGATTAAGGAGACACCTGGCTTGTTTGTTGTGTTAAAAGATATTTCTTTGCGCATTCCTTTGCTTTTAACGAGCAAGTGCTAGAGAGAACTAGATGGCGCTATACCACACGCCATGGCTGTTTGCTGTGACGTGCATGTCACGTGACTGGGCTAGTCCAATCAGACGGCCAAACAGCCGTTGTTCTCGTTCGTCATTGGCTAACTCATGGTGACGTCACGGCAAACAGCCAGTGCGCATGGTTTAGATGCTGCAGACTTTCGTTTGCTGGCAACTCGTTTTTAAATTTGAAATTTACCCATTTTTTTAACTTCTTAAAGACCTGCATTTTGGTCACGAATTTGACAAAACTATTCAAACACAACTCTGATGAAGAAAAAGCCGTGAAGACCCACGCTATTTGCAGACGGGTTCGATTCGTCCGTCAATTGTCTTTAACCATTTTGTGAAAGACGAGATGCGCAAACCTCTATGACGTGTACGTTTATGCTTTAACTGTTTTAGAGCAAGTGTTTTAACTGTAGTTTTAATCAATTTCCCTCACTGAATAATGATTAATGATGTCGAATTAAGTTTGATATTAGACAGTAAAAATCCCTGACTCCCTTGCCCAATTTTATTCAGTAAAGGATTTAAACCCACAAACAGGAAGAGAATGGATACAGGATATTTGAAATGAAAAGGGCAATGGGTTATCGTGAAATAGACAGACAAACATAGAGGTCGCCACCAGCATGGTATTACATACAACCTCCCTTACTCAACTGAGCATCACGTGTCAGAAAAATGGGACACAAATTCAATTTTTTTCATTGCTTTTGTGAGCCAATATTCAATCAAATTCAATTTATTGAAGAAAGGTAGCCACTCTGGCCGTCTGCGCTATGACAAAGCGGACGAAACCAAAACAAACAAATCAAAACAAATCAAAACAAATCGTAAATCATCCAAACAATCGTATTCAAAACGGATCGAATCGAAAAAAAAATTTCATGACCAGTGTCTGCACAGTACGCTGCCACCTTCCGAAGCGCCCCGATGGTAGGAAGGCCATCCGTATGGGGGTACATTCCTAGCAAGGATAGAGGATCCAAAAACAAGCTACAGCGCGAAAGCCCTCTATTTACAACTTCGCCCACTTGCTACGTGGAGGTTACTTGCAGACTGGTACATGTATGCACTGCAGAAAAGCTATCTATTTAGAAGCCTTTTTTTCTTCTATGTTATTTTAAAGATTACTATTGGTTTCGTTTACAATCGTTAAAATAACGCTGATTTGGGTTAGAGCATAAAATAAAGACTCAAAAGGAAATAATAGTATTTCAATCCTTTAACATTAAAAGAAAATGAGAAAAAGTCATATGACACAACTTTTTTTTTCGGGAATGCTGAGTTATTTGATTGGAATCGGTTATTTTGTGTAGCGCTTGTCAGAAAACTGTTGTTTCTTTCCGTGTGCGTGGTTACCTATTTTTACTGTTCCTAAAATTTCAGTCTTCCTTTTCGGATTATAATGTGTTCGTAAAAGACAATGTCAACCAAAATATTATTCAAAGTTCAGGAAATCATATTTCTTAAGATAACAGGTCGATGGGATGCCTGTTTTTTTTTTTTTTTTGGGGGGGGGGGGAGGGGGGAAGAACTGAAGGGAGGGGGATACACTTTCCATTAATTTCAGATTCTTCTTGTAAGAATGAAGAAAGATTTTTTATTCGTAATGCTGAACTTTATCATGTAGGTGAATAATCGCTTAAATTAGTTTAGCATGAATCTGCATTCACTTATACTTGAATCCGACTCATAGCATGGCTAGATTTCTCCAAAAAAACACTAAAAGCTATAGTTTACAGTACAGCACGCTAGTCTGCAGTAGTTCAACAAAACGCCACCACCATCATAGTTGTAAAACTTTATTGTTAATTGATTCAAACAAAAGAAATTGTAACAACAAATCTTTAACATTATTTCGATAAAATTGACTGTATATATATTTATTCGAAAAAATAAGACATAGCCGAACTATTCAAGTAAAAAAAAGTACCAATGCTTCAAGTTTTAAAGTTGCTTATAAATGGGACAGAAAGCCAATTGGGCTCGATTATTAAATAAATACGGATGCAAACCTATTTACGTTGCTTTTTGGACTTAAATGTCAGACTGCCTGAGTGGGGA